>JAYKKM010000071.1:2045000-2111686 GCA_035772405.1 Chrysogorgia sp. JL179-B06 | reverse complement strand
AACAATATCAAAAAGTATCCGTCGACAGGCCTGACAAGAGGGGGGGGGGGGGGGGGTCAGGGGTCAGCCTGGTCGTTGACCAGTGGCCCATGGCCATTGGCCAAAGGGGCCCATTTTTAAGCAAAACAATTATCTTTTAGCATTAATCGTCACATTTCTGTAAACTCGCTAATGGCACTGGCATAGGGCCCTTTATGGCTTTATCACTGCGATGGGGACCCTTTTTGGTATAATATTAAAGTGCACCTGACATCAAAATTTTTTATTGTCTTATTTGGAAGAACTTTTAAAATGATAAAGTAACTTCTTTTGAAGATTTTCGTTTCTTCGCTTTCTTTTTGAGATATATCAGTTTGTTTGATATGCAAATGTCCGGAATTTACGTCACACATGCAAATGACTTATTGGAGAATGTTATATATCTTTGCCTTCATCAAATAAAAACACTAAAGTGTGAATAACACGTGTGTGTGTTTCTCCCACAACACCAAACTTCTTGATTTTAAAGGATTTCGTTCGAGAATGAAAGAGATATACACATTTCTCCAATAAGTCATTATGCATGTGTGACGTAAATTCCGGACATTTGCATATCAAACAAACTGATATATCTCGAAAGAAAGCGAAGAAACGAAAATCTTCAAAAGAAGTTACTTTATCATTTTAAAAGTTCTTCCAAATAAGACAATAAAAATTTTTGATGTCAGGTGCACTTTAATTCATAAATACAATCATTATTCATGACAGAAATCTGGGACTGTGGGACACTTCACCACATCGGTGTGCGGCTCTGGGGCGCATCAATACATCTTAATAATTGATGTTATATTAATATACTGTTAATGAACTTGTAAAATGAACATGAACAAACATTAAATTAATCAAAATACATGCATGTTTTGCTCGTTAATTTGAATTTTGACTTTTTACTGTAAATCCCAGGTTAATGGAGTTTAAATTTCAGAAATTTTGAAAGCTTGTCTGCGTGATAAAAAAGAACAAATTTGGGAATTGGGTGGGTAGAGGGGCCCATAAATATGTTTTGACCAGGGCCCCTAAATTTCTCTCGGCGGTCCTGTCCGTCCTGAAACGTCTTGAACGTCTGAAACGTCTTGTAGTGTTTTTGGTCTTGTATTTGTTCTCCTGACCTTCGGAGCTGGGTATCTCTGCAAACCGTAAAGCCATTTTCCAACGAAGCAGTAAGCAAACCAACTGAGTAATTCAACAAGCCATGCGCGGTAAAAAGCTGATACGACTTTTTTCACTATATAGTGACAAATATCGTATTGACACTGCGATTGGTCGTACGATATTTTTCACTAGTGAAGTGAATCGTACGACCAATCACATTCAAGAAAAACGTTTTGATACGATTATTATTTCTGGCTTCGCAAGCAGATATATCTCAGTACTTATATAATAAACGTAATAAAGAAATACCTAATTGTTTCCGTGTTTCGATGGCCCCTGATCCAAAAACGCGGGATGTTGCGAGACTTGAGAAAAGCGTAAAGAAACACGAGCCGCCAGCGAGTGTTTTTAGCTTTTCGAAAGTCGAGCAACATCCCAAGTGTTTGGATCAGGCCATCCAAACACCGGAAAACCATTAGGTATTTCTTTTATAAAATAATACGAACGAACGAGCAAAATAAACTTGAGAAAACTTTTGGCGGGAAATTTCCGTGTTTGGATGGCCTGATCCAAACATAGGTATTGACCAATCAGAGCTAGCATAGCTGTTATTTTATAAGTACTCTTACTTAAGTATTTTCGACACATTGAAGTTCTCTTATTTCTCCTTTTCATATTATACTCTAGTTTACTGTACTATTACAATAAAACAACCAAGCTATACGCTTCGGGTTAACTTACACAGCAGGAGCAGTACCAACGACAAACAGCAACACGGCAAGGAAGATAAGTTTCTTTATTTGAGCCATTTTTCACGCAGCTAGTTCGATAGGTAAATCTAGGTGGAAAACTTGACCCTGTGATTCAACTAATAAAGTTTATAAGTTTCTAAAAATACGTGGCTTTTATCTTGAATTCAATACTGTTTTTAGGACCACGACCTTTCTTTGTATTCGTAGATAATCTTCATTTTCTATAGCACCACAACATTTTCTAATCTCTTTTAAAAACGCCGTGGACAGGTCCCAATTGCGACAAAATAACCCTAAAAAACCCTAAATCCTAACCCTAACCCTAAATATCCCTATTCCTAACCAAGCCTGGAAATAATTATTTTTGCTGTACCTGTCAGAATGACCAGCACAAATGAATTTGTAACGAACACACAAAAATGTGTACCTGTCACGGTACAACTTAGTGTAACATCTCAAAACTTAGCGTAACGTCTCTAAACCTAGCGTAACGTCTTACAACTTAGCGTAACGTCTAAAACTAAGTGTAACATCTCAAAACTTAGCGTAACGTCTCACAACTTAGCGTAACGTCTCACAACTTAGTGTAACGTCTTACAACTTAGCGTAACGTCTCACAACTTAGCGTGACGTTTCAAACTTAGCGTAACGTCTCAAAACTTAGCGTAACGTCTCTCAACTTAGCGTAACGTCTTACAACTTAGCGTAACGTCTCACAACTTAGCGTAACGTCTTAGAACTTAGCGTAACGTCTCATAACTTAGCGTAACGTCTCATAACTTAGCGCAATGTCTTAAAACTTAGCGTAACGTCTCCAGACTTAGCGTAACGTCTCATAACATAACATAACACAATATCTCCAAACTTAGCGTAACATCTCAAAACTTAGCGTAACGTCTCTAAACCTAGCGTAACGTCTTACAACTTAGCGTAACGTCTTACAACTTAGCGTAACGTCTTACAACTTCTACTCTCGTTATAACGGACACCTTGACGTATTTTTCTATCGACACATGAAAGTGATTGACTTTTTAATTTATCGAGTGACATATCTTGCTATTTGTCAGCGGAAGTACTTTGAAGACTCCGTTCGTCATCATTTCTGTCGACAAAAATGACAAACAGAAAAACATAAAGTAAGCGAGAATGCCGTGAGCGAAAGATCACATCAGCACGCTAGAGAGGTACTTCATCACAGAATAAAACTTCGTGTAAGTTTGCTGAGTTTTGTTACTTTACAGTGAAGGAAAAAAAATTTGAAACTGATTCCTGTTACCGTTGTATTTTTGGTTTTGGAATAAAAAAATATTTGAATACAAATTTTAAACTTGTATTTTGACTTGTACTGTGTACTTATGTATCACAGGAAACGTCAACTAGAAATTGAAATAAACTGGACATTTTAAAACAAAAAAGCAGTAATACATTGTAGTGACATTTTACAACCTGAAATCGGGATATTTTCATCGCATCCCGCTATTGCGGACTCTCGCTATTAACCAAATGACGCGCCCCAGGGTGTCCGCTATAACGAGAGTTGACTGTATATACAACACAAAATCACAGTTTATTGCTAAAATCATATCTAAAGCACTTTCCTTACCTTTTAGTCGCACCTTTTGAATAATCCACACCAACTATAGTATGACAAGACGAGCGACAACCGGCTTTATATAAGGAACATAATCTGCCCTGCTGCTGTGTATACGCATGCGCAACTTTCAGCGAGGTATAATACTATTGTTTCAGCTGGAAAACAATTTACCAACTGCTTACACACCGACATTTTCTCAGCTGTTTCCATTTTTGGCGTAACTAGACAGCTTTGTAAATAGTAACACATGTGGAGTATATGTCGTGTATATGAATTGTTATGCAAACAATATATCCCCGAGCGAGACGCCTCGGGCACAGATAATTAATACGTTTTAGTAAAGTGCCCATAACCTCAAAATGTTTTATTGTCTTGTTTGGAAGAACTTTTAAAATGATAAAGTAACTTCTTTTGAAGATTCTCGTTTCTTCGCTTTCTTTTTGAGATATGTTTTTTCCATCTGCGTATAATATAGCAAGAATAAGAGATTACCTATCTACGTTTGACACTGAAACTCTAGTTCACGCCTTTATTACATCTAAACTAGATAGTTCAGGTAATTCTCTACTATATGGGCTGCATAAATCCCTTATAGATCGATTACAAAAAGTGCAAAACTGTGCTGCCCGTTTGGTAACAAGAAGTAGAAAATTTGATCATTTCACTCCTGTCATGAAACAGCTTCATTGGCTCCCCGTCAGTCAACGTATCATCTATAAAATGCTTCTCATTATACCTATACAAAGCACTTAATGTCTAGCACCATGTTACATTAGGGATATGTTAAAACCATTTACATCATCAGTGAATTTGCGTTCATCATCGAAAAGACTTCTTACACCCTTACAAAAATTCCACATGAACGTGTTTCAAAATCACATGTGATCACATGTGATTTTGGAACAGTTCATGTGGAATTTTCGTAAGGGCAGTACCTCCAGCAAAACTAGTGAACTATGGTGAACGTTCGTTTTCATATGCTGCGCCTAAGTTGTGGAATGAATTACCAGCCTCCATTCGTAACAGTGAATCATTATCTACTTTTAAAATAAGATTAAAGACATATTTGTTTAAACAGTTTTATGACTAAGTGGTTTAAATGTTATAGTTGTTATATATAGTAGTTTTATATATAAGTGGTTGTAGTTTTATAGTAGTTATAATATTATAAATTGACGGTTTTGTTAATAGTCTAACACCAAATATAAAACTCTGTATTAGGCCACATAAAAAAAAATGGTTGGTTAGCGTCCTTAGCTTTTATCAAAAAGTGGGCGGGCGGGCGTTTTTTTTTAAATTTATACTATTTTTTAACGCCTTGGTTTTATTTTTTAACACCATACCACTCTTTCACCGACGTGCTACAACCCTCTCGAGTTATTGTGGGCCTTGTGGCTACCACAAATGGCATTTCATAAATTTTATTTGCATATATTTAATAAAACTTGAAGAAAATCAACATATTTTAATATTCACATGGCGTGTGAGCCGATATGCATAGCGCATGCGCTACGGCGAAACATTGCCTCTGTGTACCAGAATCTAGCAGATTAACGAGGCGCGCGTTACGAAAGTCGCGAAAGTTCACGGTTTTCTACTGTTTTTATGGTCGATAAAAGTTGGGTTTTTTTAAATAAAATTTTTTTAAAAATCCTGAGCGGGCCCTTTTTTGTGGGCGGGCGAGGACGCTCACCAACTATTTTTTTTTATGTGGCCTTAGTTTAGTAAACTACATTTTAACGTTTTTAAGACGGCCTCAACTGTATTTTCCTTTGTGTTTTGCTTATGAATTAATGATTAGATTTAGAAGTAATATATATCATACACAACAAGGCGTTGATTATCTGATTCGAAACACTGAGAAGTGAGATGAAAAACGAGGTGATAGCCAAGTTTTTTAACCAACTTCGAGGTGTTTTCAATTCAGATAATAAACGCCTTTCGAGTGTATTTACTTCTCAAACTCGTTAATAATTCATGAGGAAAACACAAAGGAAATCATAACCGAGACATTGTTGGTAAATGTGGTAATAAACGTTCATAAATTATTAAAGCCAACTTTTCCTTCAAATTTCTCTTAAAATACTGGTTCGTTTGAGAAGTTATATTATACACTAGCTCGAAAGACGTTTATTATCTCATTTAATGTAATGTAATGTAATTTTATTTTTCCAGGGTAAACCCTTCAGCTAAACCCTTCAAAACACGTCGAAGTTTCAAAAGTCTTATATGGTGAGTCAGTTGAAGTTTGTTCTCGTCTGACTCTGTGAGAAAACACAAGAGGTGTAGAATAAGTGGGAGGAGTCTTCCGTATGTGAAATACCACTACTCTTGTTGTTCTTAACTTCTTTTACTTATTCGGTGAAGCGGAGTTGCACGAGAGTGCATATATACTTGCGTTAAGATTGTGCTGTGATTGGCGCAGTCGATCCGAGCCGAAGACACTGTCAGGTGGGGAGTTTGGCTGTGGCGGCACGACTGTCAAACGATAACGCAGGTGTCCTAAGGTGAGCTCAATGAGAACGGAAATCTCATGTAGAACAAAAGGGTAAAAGCTCACTTGATTTTGATTTTCAGTATGAACCGTACCGGGTGAGCGAAAAATTGCTCAACCACGGCTGGGAATCGAATCCGCGACCTCCGTGTTCACTTATATCACCATCGGTTCAGTTTCCTTTGTTCTCTAGTGGCCATTATCTCTGATATCAACGTCAAAGTAAGTTATTCATGAAGTTGATAAGTACTACTTGTCAACCTCATAAATACTAAACTTCACCAATGGTGATATAAGGCGGTTATATACCTTAGACCTCGGTGTTTAAGCGATATATCAATCCTCAGGCTTCGCCCTCGGGTTGATATATCGCTTAAACACCTCGCGGTCATGGTATATATTACCTATACTTAATATCATTTTTTCAGCTGTTTCCATTTTTGGCGTAACTAGACAGCTTTGTAAATAGTAACACATGGAGTATATGTCGTGTATATGAATTGTTATGCAAACAATATATCCCCGAGCGAGACGCCTCAGGCCCAGATAATTAATAAGTTTTAGTACCATGCGAGTATAATCTAGCTAAACACTTAGAGTCTTCTCAGAAAATCCTATATAGTTCAATTCCCAGCCGGTTGAGCAATTTTTCGCTCACCCGGTGGCGGTATGGTAATTACTTTCACTCGCGAGAACAAACTTCAACTCACAACATATACCGCGAGTACAATAACTTCATGTTTATCATGAACACAACAACCGCTGTTTGTCACCCTGATAAAGGCATGACTATATATGTGATAAAAAGGCTATCACACTCGCGACTCGGTGATATCAGTTTTTATCACTCGAGGACAATATCATAATTGTCCCTCGTTCGCTGCGAGTGATAAAACGGATATTCCCTTATCGATAACCTTTACTACTCTCTTCGGCAATCAAAGTTACAGGTTCGATTCTTGATCCTTTCTGAGGATTTGAGCTTGACAGCCGTCCATGTATCGTCTGTCTACTCCACGAAGCTCCTATGTTACTTATAAGTTAAGATTGACTAACAGTCCATGCAATTATTTTAGAAACTGTGTACGTTTTTGGAAGTCATAAAGTAGACGTCGATTTTGCATTTTTTTTCAGAATTCAAGTTTATTACAAATTTTTCTCATCCTCTATTCAGCTATTAGTCCTATATTGGGGACTTCATTGTTTTAAAAAATGTAAATATTTAGGCCGTTTCCTAATATTCAATTTCTTGACTCATTGACAAATCAAACAATGTCTTGAGAACTAGAAAGCGTACGAACTAGTACGCAACGTATAGCCTTCGTTCTGCCATCTGAGTTCTGGTAGCTCAATGGTTAGAGCGTCTAACCGGAGATCATGAAGGTTGCGGGTTCGATTCCCGTCTGGGGCTCAGAAACATTTTCTGAGTTTGCGTTAAAAGCTTGAGTAGTAAACAATTTACCGTGTTAGAAAGCCTGGTTGACACGTGAGCACAAGCATATAAGTACAACACAAAAGGCAAAACAGAGGGCCTTCTCTCAACTTACACGCTATTTCGGCAGTACACCAACCTTTTTAGATATTTGATTTGTATTTCTACACTGCCTACGCAGCACAACACGTTTTATATAAAATACATAACGATACTACAATGAATTTAAAATTTATTAGACATAGTTTGACGCTACTCTGACTTAAAACGTTTTGTGAACGTAACTTTAAAAGTTACTGTCGTGCATGACCCAACGTTTAACATTCGACACTCCAATGGTTTATTCTTAAAACCTTCGAGTTAAATTATCTATTTTTACCAATCTCTTAATTCTTTAATTTTTTTAAAGCTGAGTAAATAACGATTCCATTTTTCTTTCACCAAGGGAGAAGAATTAATTGCAGAATTATCGCCATGCGGAAAGATAAAGACGAACTGTTTGGGAAACGTTTAATGAATTATCAAGAGCGTTTGATCAGGTGCTATAGTGCTTAACATATTTCACCAGCTGTTTCTTTGAATTCGTTAATCAATGTATAGAAAATTGAAGCTAGATTATTTTATTTAACTTCGCCTTGATTATGTGGTTTATGTAGTGAAATTTACATTTAAAAAGATGAAAGATCCTATATTCATTACAAGGCTTGTAAAACCGCAACAGCAATCGCCAATTACTGCGATTCTATTACAACAATAATACAACAAAAATAGTACAACGATAATAAATACGAAAAAGCGGTCCAACATTACGCATGGGATTTCCACTCACCACCTTCGCCCCACTCACCACCCTTCTCCATCGCTCCCCTCGGTCACATGAGCCTAGCGACCGAAGAGAGCAGATCACATGTTAAAAGTAGAGAGCAAAAATCCAGCTCTGGTGTAACATTCAGTACAAATTATTCGTGGGTCTTCGGAGTCGTACGTAGAGAGAACAGCAGAGTAGTAATATTCTTCAAAGGGATATGGCAATATAAATTAACTTTGTCTCATTTGAAAGAACTCGTGAAATGGTATAACAAGACCTTTTACAATTTTTCTGTATCTTTCTTGGTTTTTGAAATATTTCAGATAATTATGACAAAAGACAGTCTACAATCCGCAACCTGATGAAACTACTCCATAGGTGACCGAATTTCCGCGGAAGGCTTTTTAAAATGTTGTGGGCCAATTGAAAATGGAAATAGTGCAACATAATCGAGTTTCTGGCTCATAATGTCGTAAGGTTGGCAGGATAAAAATTTCACTTTACCCATATCGAAAAGAATTCCAAGATGGCGGACAGCACGCTGTCTTTCGTCAAATTATTTCGAAAACCAAAAAAGATAAGGGAAAATTGTAAAAGGTCTTGTTATACCATTTCACAAGTTCTTTCAAATGAGACAAAGTTAATTTATATTGCCATATCCCTTTAAGTTTGGCTTTGAAGGTTCACAAACTAGTTGTGGTTCGGGGTATTTCTTCAGGCAGCGCGTTCCATATGCTTGTAGCTCTTACAAAGTACGATCTGCAATATGTAGATGTTCGTCCATTTTATGTTGAGATCTTGTAGCTATACTAGGTTTGGTTTTTTTGGGAAGTATTCATGCATTATAAATATCGGGTAACAAATTTTAAAACAAAAGAAATAAAATAAAATAAATCACTGTTTAATTAATAGTGATACAATATAAAACATAGAGATTGCTTGTTCAAAGACATTGTCAGGTAAAACATCTTGTTAAATAATATTTTAGATAGACATATTTTCATGTTTGACTTCCTTAATATCAGATAAATATTTGAAGGTTATGATAAGAGCACTGAGGATGAGATAGTAGGCAAAGGGCATATATACATATAATATATGCATGTATACAGTATAACATATATATATATGTTTGAATCATCTAGTGATTGTTGGGTTGAAGAAGAAATCAGTGTTTTTTAAAAGTTGGGTAAAACATTTTTTTTCCCAACTTTTCTCTTCGCGGTACACCCCTGCTATAATAATAATAAACGACCTTACAACATACGTGTAGCCCACAAACCAGGACTACTTTGCGACATATACTGACTGACAAAGAACAGCCTCACGAAAGACAGAGTAGGACACTTATATTGATGAAACCTATTTCTCAATATGCAATAAGAATTTACAATATAAAACTATAAACAATATACACATCAATATAGTAATAAAATATTAAAAATACAAAATTTATACTCGTTTAAAAATCCCCTCTGATAGTTCCCAAAACCATTATCAATATCAGCCTAATTGAAACTTGTTTGTGCTGTTCTAATAATACTTTAATATTTATGACTGAAGAAGTAGTCCTAACTGGTAAGAGTAATTATCTATTCCAGTATATTTAAGCGATCTACACTTAAATAAATCCTTGTGCAACGTTGTGTTAGTCCCATCTTTTTTTGAAAAGATGGTGTTCTTCGCAGTTACTCCATCACGTACAAACTCTGAGAACGAAAGTTCGGTGATGGGTTTTGCGGTTATTCCGTGTATTCAAGGGATTACGGAACCAATTGAAAGATTCTTGGGTAGTTTCAACGTAAAAGTTGCTCAAAAACCTTTCTTGACGTGTGACCAGCAGTACATCGGTCAGACTAAATGTAGTTTTATTTAATTTCCCAATAAAGTTATTACATTAGATTCTCGAGAAAGGACATTCCTCAAAATCCAAGAGGTCATCTTTTTCGATTTTTCGATTTCCCATGGCATCGCTATCCAGTGTTCTCCCTTATATTTGCAACATGTGGTTTGTTGCTGAGCCATCCAGACTTCAACAATGAGAGATTTCCCTTGAACGTTATGTGGCTGTTCTGCCACCCTTCCTTGCCTTAAAATAACGCAAGAAGTATTTCGGATGCGACTCATTGATGTACCGTAAACGCAACTTTGGAACATTTACAAAGCCGCAGATCTCTGTTGCGCAGAATAGCTCTTCAAAAGACTTAATGTGTTTTTTTGCTTTAGACAATTTTACATTTGTGCCCTCGAGCAGCATTATTTACCACTAGTATATTCTGGGCTTCGCCAGCTAGTTACTCGTTTGCGCTTCGTGTTGGCTCAAAACGTCCCTGAAAATTATAGAGGAGCTGAAGCCATCCCCCCCTCCCCCCCCCCCCCCCCCCCCCCCCCAGCGGTCCCTGGACTTTCGACTAGATGACACCATTTAAAATTAAAGTGTTCTTTTTTGTGCTAATTTGTTGTTTGATATACAATGGTATTAACTTTCAACAAACATATACATGCTCAAATTCTTGTGAAGATCCCAATTTAAGCAGCAACAAACTCGTTCCGGCCTACCAATACATCTTAGGGTCAGACCAAAAATCTGTCAAAATCTCGAGTCACGACCGCGTGCTTACGAGAAAATGAAGCCGGAAGTCCGCCATATTGCTAAGAAGACATTTTTCAAATTACTGGGTAAAACCACAAAACGATTCCATATGTACTTCTAGTACGTATTCCATATAAGGAAGTGACCGACGAGCAAATAGAAGGCATTGACGAGCAAATAGAAGGCATTAACGAACAAATACATGGCACTCGTACCAGCCCACTGGATGTGGGATTATTAACACGTTACGATATGTTCGATTATCCACTCCTGCGAAAGGGTTAGGACCTTTGTTGTTTTGGGGTTAAATCACTCTATTTGCTCGTCAATGCCTTCTATTTGCGCCTCCTTATAAGGAACACGTACTAGATACCCCTTTCAACGATTCATGGCTCTAATAAAATCAGCTCATCAGATACAAATTGTATCCAGTCCTATTTTTGAGATCAGTGTGACAGTGCATAATATGGCTGAGAAGGTGGAGCGTGATTACAGTTCTTTTCCTCAAACACAAGATGTTGTTGATCTGAACTTTTACAATACTACCAACGAGAGAATAACGGAAGCATATAAAAAGGAGGCCGCACTTTACGACAAGGTGAGAAATGAGGCTCTTTCTCTATGTATGCATGTCCTCAAATATGTTATATGGGTGTGTCTATTATTATGTCTTTTAATATACCTATAGATGCTATAGAACCTATAGATGTTATAAAACCTATAGATGTTATAAAACCTATAGATGTTATATAGATGCTATAGAAACATATCGCTATTGAAGGAAACAATATTATGTTGTTGCCTCGTTTTATTTCAAAACCACGCGTACATATTATATGGCACACCCATATTTGAGGACATGTTACCAATGTAGACTGTCTACATTAACTAGGTTATTAGTTATATAGGGGTTCGAATAGTTTTGATGCTTAGAATAGGGAGTGTAGAGGAGCCATTGTAGGGACCTTTATATTTACATAAAGCTTGAAAAATTGGCATATTGTATTGTGCAGTTGCTCCTAATCTGAGTAACACAAAATGCATTTCGGACTCTGTCTCTATGTATGTACATGTATGTATGTAGCTGTGAATGTATGATGCCTGCATTAACAAATAACCATAAAACAATTACAAAGACCCAGCCACAGAGCCATGAGTGTCTCCAACCTATAAGTCTCAAAAATGGCATATTGCATTATGCAGTTTAGCCCTAGATTATTTTGACATGATGCTCTTGAATTTCGATTTATCCTGGGGTTCCCGAAGGAATTTCACAAAAATTCTCCATAATTGACCCATATTTTAGTGTTTTGATGATATAGGGAGGGTTCAGAATTTAGCTAGGGGGGGGTGGGGCTATGGTGATTTTGAGGGGGAGGTGGTGTTTCTATTTTAGAAGGAAATTTCCTTCCACAGATGCGTCACTAGGGGGGAGGAGTAAGATATTATTAAGGTTGGTGTACTGCCGAAAAAGTCATCGAGAGTGAAACGAAAATGTAGGAAATGCGATTAAAAAGGGCCTTCACCTCGAAACACACTACTTACATGCTATTTCAGCAGTACACTGCCTATTTCTACACCACCTATGCAGCACAACACATTTTAAGATATTATTAGCCTTCTTAAGCAAACGTTCTTTGCCAGTTTATAGCTATATGTCAAATACTCATTGCAGTATGAATCTGCAAACTATAAAAGTTGTTTATATTGTTGTCTATTCAAAAAGTAACTGTCTTTGTTGATACACCCTCTCACATTTTCTTGCAAAACGTTTTGGTCAATGATCATGGTGATGGAGCTGACTCTAGCAGCATGTTGTCTCTGTCAGACATTAAACACAAAACGTGTCACCCTCCATCCAATTCTAGTGCTGATTCTTTCTCTTGCCAATGGCAGTTCTAGTTCATAGTCACTATTATCATTATATTACATGACTGCTGAAATGAAATACAGTAATTTTTTACTTTGGATTTTCCATACAAGGCATTATTTTACCTCTTTTAAACTGCATGGTATAGAAGTGTGCAATTATATGGAATTTACTGCGTGTTCCACTCCTGGATTTAACCAGTTCTCTTATATAGCATACAACCCTATGAATACTATAATTGATAAGAAATGCAGAAAAAAAATTGGAAAATCTTTGTGGAAAACCTCCTCAATCATGAAATAAGTTAGATAAATCCCTCGAACATTGGGATACATGTATGCGTCCTCGGGGCTGTATGTACAGGTAGCATACATCCCTCGTTCTCTGGATTTATCTCTTATCATGAGTAATTGAAATAAATGTCTTTGTACTTTCATTTCAAGCTAACAACTCAAGGGAAGTTTGTTGGACATATTCAGGTAGCTGATGCATTTTCACATTATGCTCCAGAACTGTTTGGAAATTGCCCAAAAGAAGAGCTAAGGATCCTTGATGTTGGCGCAGGAACAGGTTTGCTTGCAGAGTGTTTACACGAGCATTGCTACACCAATATTGATGCTCTAGATATCTCACAAGAAATGCTTGACATGGCAAGAGAGAAAAAACTCTACCACAAGCTACTTTGCTTTCCTGCTGACGAAGCTGTACAACATGTTGGTAGTGGACAGTATGATGCAATAGTTTCTTCTGGAGCTATTACACCAGGGCTAATAAAAGCTTCTCAATTGAATAATATTATTAAATTAGTCAAAGTTGGTGAGTGGAATAATTATAATGTTGGGAGGCTATAAGTAAGTAAGTATATTGCTGCCAGTGTTCAGCAAAGTACTGATATTTTGTACTTAAGTACAAGTAAAAAGTGAATAAAAGTAAAAGTATGGCCTGAAAATCTTACTTAAGTAAAAGTATGGCCGGAAAATATTACTTAAGTAAAAGTATGGCCTGAAAATCTTACTTAAGTAAAAGTATGGCAAAAAAATATTCCAGAAAAGTACTTCTGAAACTATATATTCTCGAACCACTAACCAACATGACAATTGATAATCTGGTACTATACTTTAATCTGGATGCTGTTTGGCGGCGCCAACTCAACAGTTGTCAATCACGTACACATGCAAAACCAACTTCACGCGATTTCTCCACTCTAGATCTCCAGTGGAGGATAGAGTGGACCGAGTATTTCGCGACTCCGCGTACCGAATTTCTTTTTTTACTTTGGCGATAAAGCAAAAAGTAACGAAGTTAAAAAGTAATTATTTAACAAAAATTTTACTTCGTTACAAGTAAAAAGTATTTGTTGAAAAATATACTTCGTTACAAGTAAATACTGATTTTTTTTACTTAAGTAAAGTAACGAAGTAAATTTACTTCGTTACTGGCGAACACTGCAAGCAGCTTACTAACTTACTGTACTTACTTATACATGTACTTACTTACATATACTTGCTTACATGTACTTACGTACATACTTACTTACTTATAAGTAACAATAGAATGCTCCAGAGCCAATCAAAACTTTTAAGAATGAAATGGGAAATCACAACTATTTCCGATCAATGAGAATCAAGGAATTTTCTGTGGCCTAGCACATACTAGTATATCCTAGTTGCATCAAGCAGTAGATACATGCACATTGAGCATGCCTATATTTATTTTATGAACCAAAAAGAACACAAAATTATATTTTAACTTGTACCAGCTATATTTTAAAACTGGGGGATAAGAACATAATAAAATCATGACTGCTTGTTGTCAGTATACCCATATATAATTTATAGTATGCAAAATCCAAGCAGCCATGTAATGTTGTAATGTCATGTTGAAACATTACATGACCACTATGTTACGCTTTCGAAGTAATATCTACCAGTAATAATCTATTAATTTTAATGTTGTATATTTTTGACAGGAGGAATGTTCTGTGCTACTGTTCGTTTTGACGCAATGACTACTGAAGAATATGGATACAAGAAGAAGTTTGAAGAACTGGTATCACAAGGTGTTCTCGAATTAATTTCACAAGAGTTGAAAGATTACTTCAAGTGTGAGAATGCTGAGCAATTCTCGCATCCAAAATGTTATGTGCAAGTGTACAAGGTTTTAAAACACACCTCATAATTAGCTATGGGAAAAGTAGAAAAACCTATTAACTATATAGCTAGGACTGATGTTTCATATAAGAATCCCTAATCCTAAACGATACTAATCCTAAACCTTTGTAAAGTACTGTAGAATCTAATGAAAGCAAGATTAGTCTCTCACAACTTCTGTAATATTTTGAGGATTTATCTGACTGCCCCAACTGGGAAATCAAACCCATTAAGGTCTAACATACTCTGACGACTGAAGCTATACTGAGACACTATCAGAACAGTCAGAAATATTCAGCATGTTTTTCCCCCAATCTCTAGCAGGAAACATTGCATCTACACTTCACACAGGACTTCTTGTAGATCTCAAAGACTCTCATTTCAAATGACTCATGATCCATACTGTATATAGCTCAGTGCAGCTCAGGGCATTCATGATTATGTTAAACCAGAGACTTTGGGGTCACCATGTACCTATACGAACAAGTTTTGTGATTGGTTGATTACAAAGAAACCAATTTTTTAAAAAAAACTATTTAAAAAAAAATTATTTTAAAATATTTTTTAAAAAAAATAATATTTTAATAATTTCAATATTTAAAAAAAAAATTGTCCTAACCCTAACCACTTTTGTTCCATGTAGCCAATCACAAAACCTGTTCATTTTAGGTACATATTTAACAACCGGTTGGGGCAGTGAGATAATCAAACTGGATAATGTAAATCCTCTCTCTGTTAAATATAAACAACTTTAGAAACGTTGTGTGAAAAATAGTGGTTCATTGAAATAAAATGTACACTGCACTTTGGCTGATTAAAACTACTGCAACCCAAAAGTAACAGCCCTCTGACAAAGCCACCTCTTAAAGAGCTGCCACTAAATTCTGAAAGTTGCCACCACCCAGTTACTTTTGAGATTCTATGGTATTGTATCCATGTTCTATGAAACCCCTGAATGGGTCAGGAGCCACAATGTTTATCGGGTTATTCTTTAGCGGAATAATCAACTTCCAAGAATGAAGCATCATTCGGTCGGGTTCAGTGTCCGTCTTGCCTGAATAAGTGTAGTCTCCAACAATTGTGTGCCCTATTAGCGAGCAGTGCACTCGTATCTGATGTCGACGTCCTGTGATTGGCTGGATCGAAAGTTTGGAGATGGGTTGCCCTTTGTAATATCCCCGAGACATCACGTGAATTTTGCTTTCTGCTTGCTTGAAATAAAAAGACAGAAATGGAATGAGAACACATAGTTAATTAGTTCCTAGACTGTGAATTTACAGTTAATTCCTGGGCTTGGATCAAGTCCATCTCAATCGAGCAATGGACTGGTAATGTGTGCAAGGGAGAGACAGACTTGGTTCACTTGCACTGTGCCAATGTTTACCAAGTGTCAGTTAAATTAATAATTGTTCTTTGGTGAATGGCATTCGTTGTTGGTTATATGGCCCAGTTTCACTGTAGAAATATGATCTTTGTGATATGGGTGCACTGTACCTTAGGGTTTAAATACCATCTTGGGTCAGCCGTCATGCAGAACCCAGATGTATCTCGAGAATCTTGTCCAATAAAGGATTTAACATCTTCACTATCATTCTTCACATGGCCTCGTACCTGAATACCCAAAAATATAAAAACACCTCCCGCTCCAATTTCAAAATTTTCAGGAATATTTTTATATTTTGATATACAGTAAAATATAAACTGCCTGCCGCCTCGATGTTTTCAAAATGTAGTGATGAGAATCAAGTAATTTATTTTATGTGGCCAAAGTAGCGAGGATTTTTTCGACAGCGCTTATTTACAGGGGTCCTTATCATTGTAGGGCTCATATGGTGCGGGGGGGGTTATTACTGGAAGGATTGGCTAATTGTTGGAAGTTTGAGATACTATTACCAATGCCAAATATTCTTTGAAGACTTTACGTTCTTTGAAAAGAGTTGCTGCTTCTCTGGTAGTCTTCTTGTTCAAAGTTATACACAAGGCCCCACTTGTGGCATAGTCCAATTGATGAGGGAAACGGAATCCCGAACAAACTTCACTGTCAACAAGTTCAGGTCGAAGACAACCAAGTAGACTGGCAACCGTCTTTCCGTGGGTTTCCCTTTCTTTTTCACCATTAATGCACAAATCTTGAGGTTTATCAATGACAATGTAGTCTGACGTCTCGAGAAGCATAGATAAGGATGCTGCCTTCATTATGTGATCATACAGTCGGTATTTTCATAGCCAGCTTGCATTATTATTATACACTGACATATTACAGCTTGCAACGCTAGATATGTAAACAATATGTAAACAAATATAAATGATCTAGTATATCAGTTATAAATATTGACATTAAAAGTCCACAAAATTCAAATCACCTGTTCTTCGAGACTGCAGTACTTTAAAATTAAAATATTTTCAATCCAACTCGTGAATATTGTAACTTTTTTATTTACATCCCAACCTCGTTCCCTGACCCCCCCCCCCCCCCCCCCCCCCCCCCCCCCGGCTGCTCCGCCAGTGGTATACCGCTGGGAATCTAGCTATCCTTGCGTAGGCTCAGAACGTCCATAATAGAATCTTGAAATCATTGGGCATGTATTTTGTCAACTTTTGCCAAATCAAGTCTAGCTGCAAGTGTTTTGTGGCTGGAAAAGCGGCCAACGTTTCATTATTGAGGTATTACAGATGCTCAACCACTTATTTTAGTCATGGTATGTGTCAACAATACATAATATATGATGTGCTACATGTATGTGATCAGTTAGTCTATAAATTGACTAATATTTTCATTGAATTTGTGTAATATTCTTAATTTAAAGACTATTACAGAAAATTGGTAGTTAAGATCTGCAGATAAAAGATTCAAAGCTAAGATCAGAATGCTTCCAATTTTCTTTTTGTGTAGGTAAATTAAACCTGGACCAAGCACAAAAATCCTCTAACAATAAGTCAACAAAATATACAAATGCTGTAAAAACATTAAACAATTGGATTGATAAAGCCAAAACACCAGTTGTTGAAGTTGAATCGGTATACAAGGTTTTGCCAAAAGCACATAAGTATATCCCGAAAACAGATATTCCTGTACCGAGATTTATTTGGAAAGAAAAAAAGTGGCCGGATGGTTTTCCATCTTCCCCAGAAGAAGCCGACGTGGATATACTTACCTACTTGGATCAAAAGGATTGTTATAAGCGATTGAAAAAGTTGAAGTTTAAAAGAGTTCTGTGTTGGAAGCTATGTCGCTGTCACATATGCTGATCGTTATGCATCTGGGGGATCAAACAGGTTAGCCAAGCATGTGTTGTAGTAAAGGAAGTACAGTGGAGCCTCGCTATAGCATGGTAGTTGGGGTCCATAGTGGAGACGGCGTTATAGATGAAGCACGTTGTTGCGAGTTATTGGGCAAATCTCGTTCCCAGTACTCTTGCCATTCGGTCCTAATATTGTGGAAAGAGCAGGCCTGTCACTGAGAGGCGTGCACGCCTTTGCACACGTCTGAAGAACACGAGGCGTGCGTTTGATCGCAGGTCTAGAAAATTGTAAATTCCGTATTTTTTTCGTGAGTTTTGATGTATATTTTAATTAAAGGAAGCTGGCGAATCGTCGTGAGACAACAGTTGAGATGTCGTATCTCAATCAGAGCATTGAACAAGCGTTCACCGCCAAGACAGACGTTGCGGTAGACAAACACATACCAGTACCCAGTCTCCGATACAAGTGAAGCGGCGCGCAAGCGAACGTGAAGCAAACGCTCGCTCGCTAAATTGTTGTTTAGATTTCAAAGATGTTGCACAAACAGGCGGAAAAAAGAGGAAGTAAAAGGCAAGCAAGAGTGCAGTCGAAAAATTACTATAAACAAGACAAATTAGGTCATCGGAGGCGTGAAAAGCTCCGCACACCTGTGTTTTTTCTCAGTGATAGGCCTGGGAAAGAGTACTGTACTGGGAACAAGCTTGGATACTGCCAGAAGCAGTACTTTACTTTCTGTTGGATCCTTATAATGTCTGTAATAAAATCAACACAAATTTTCTGTTATGTTATTCATCTTGTTAATGTGATATTGAAGAAGCTTGAAGTTAGAAGTCCGCTAAAGACTAATCGCACTGCTGCGTTGTCATTCTATCTTGTAATAATCGCGATCATTCAGGACGTTCAGCAATTGTTAAGATCATTCAAATTATCTCTAGTGATCATAATAACCGGGCACTATAAGAAATGTTTGGAGACCAATATTAAGGAGAATTGTATGTTGGTACTGAGACTTAAAAGATATATTTTTACACTTATCTACAGGGTTCGAATTAATGGTGTGCAATGTGCAATTTGCACATCGTTTTGGCCCAAATAGTAAAAGTTGCACATCACTTTTCAAAACGATGTGCAGAGAAAAAAATAGTCTCAGTATTGAACACAAACAAATAGTTCTGACAAACTATAAGTTAAGTTAACAGTCCTATTTCCCAAAGGTGGAAAAATTACTGTGTATTTTCTGGGAACGAATCACTTTCACGCACAGGCCACTAGGCCAGCGCAATTTCCAGTAGCTGCCCGCACAAAATGGCGGCTTAATCTGAATTTTCTCTGTCGCACATTTTAGTGATTTTATAAACTTTCCAATCTCTTAAACCAACAGGGTTAATGACAACCGAAAGTATCAGATGCCTAGCCTAGAATTCCTTTCGGCATTCAATTTCTTGCACACTTATATTGACCCGCCTGTACGTCATGAGGGCCGCCTGGACGTTTCGGGGGAAAATGCACATCATTTTTACCCAATTCGAACCCTGCTTATCTAATACAGTACTTTAGTCCTCTAATGTTCACACAGTTGGCTGCTAAAATGTTATGGCATATGGTACAGCATAGCCTCCTCCACAGGCAACTCTGTGGCTTCATTTTCCCGAGTAATAGGGTTAGCTTCCAAGGCTGTTTTAGCCATCGTACTTCCCTGCAATCCCAGCCAAAACATTGCTCGCACAACCTTGGAAGCGATTTGACTCAGAAAAAAGAAGCCACAGAGTAGTGCCTTAGGAGGAGGCTAGGTACAGGATACAGACGTTCAATTTTCTTTTAGATTTTGTGGGATTTGCATTTACAAAGGCCACTGGCAGAACAGTTTGGGTGCATCGTTCACTTTGAGAAATGTCATTGACAACGAGCCATTAGAAATAAACTTTCAGCTATACTCGCCACTTATTCAGGAAATTCAAGTGCTGAAGCATCAACGATTCAAAGAGCACCAGTTGAAGTATTTGCGGGATTATCCACCGGCATTCAGTTATGTTAGCGAGAAAATGAAGGAGCAGCCTTACACTGAAGAACCAGAACTGTTCGAGTTTAATGAGGAACATCAAAAGAAAATAGATAGATGGTTTGCAAGATATTATCAAAAGAAACGGCAGTAACTAGATAATGTGCGCTAAATTGTAGAATACCCGTCCACTTTTGCTATTAGGGACTTTAAGATCTACGACGGCAACCTAGGACGGCGACGTCGTTCAATCTTTATGCGAATCAAATCTTTATGCGAAACAAAAAGAATGAATAATTTTTATCCCAAGAGTAATTTCAACGCCGTCCTCGTTCTGTTTACAACGCCACTGAGAACATTTTCACGTATTTCGGACGACGGTCACTCGTGGAGAGATGAGAGCTGTTTCTTAAGACTAACTTAATTGCAGACACTACAATCGTTTTAGAAATACTGAAGCGTTTTGGAGATCATAAAACAAACTTTGAGTGTCAAATATGCTAGTCAATCGACCGTGATTTTATTCAAATGCTAAAATTTGTATTGCTTTCACTGCCGTCGCCGTCCTACATGTAGGTTGCCGTCGTAGATCTTAAAGTCCCTATTTGTATCTGTTAACAGTTAGTAAAAGGGTTAAATTATGGAAATATAAACCTTCGACATTATACATGTATTTAAAGAGCAACCTGGTTTGCATTTCCGCCTTAAAATGCAGTTTCAAAAGTGGACGGGTATTCTATAAATTGCTCCATTTTTTTAAAGAAAATAAAATATTATTTAGTAATGCTATCCAATGTGTGGGCTTTTTACATATTAATAGTCTTTGACACTTTCGGATAGCAATTAATCATCAAGTAATATAATCATCAACTAAAGTTTCATCTCGATCACATTTTTCTTCTGCGAAAGTTGGTTTACTCTTTACAGGAAGTGACGTCAACCAAAGGACACAAAAACAGTTTGCAGAGTGATCGATCAACACTGAAAGTTAGAAAGATCTGTTTAGTTCAGAGCTAACTCTCTTTGTATTTCACTGTCAAATTACTGTGCAAACTGTTTTCGTGTCCCAGATTGGATTACTGGTATAGACAATTACCAAAACCAATTGCAAACAAAATGCAATAAATAAGATCCAAATGGTCAACATTGGTGGACAATTTCCAATCTTTAAAAATTCCCATCAATGGATATGACGTTCGAAATATCAACATTTTAGCTCCCCATATCCTGGTTGCTTCCTCGGGTAGCAGACACAGAATATCGTTGCATTGAATTCTAAGGTTCAGGAGTTGGTTTAGTATTTCTTTATTTCAGAGTTAGGACCAGGCTAAGTTAGGACTAGAGTTTTTATTTGTGTTATGGTTGGGATTTTTGTTCTTGTAAAGTATCTGAATCCTGGGAAAATAACCTTGATATGTCTATGACGTAGTCTGAGTCTCTTGTCTCTCGTGCCTTCACCATACACCACCTGACCACCATGGCACCATGAAAACCGCCCAAGTGATAAATAGCATAGCGCACAAGAATTACCAAATACCATTTCCTATTGTTTATGATAAATGCGGACAAACATCAACAGACAACAACCTACGTCAATTTGTGCGTTAATGCTATTTATAGAACCAAAACTCGGACAAACAAACCAAAATTGACTCTCAAGGTGAGCAGGGGTGGCGTGACTCAAAAATAGGGCCCCGGGAAACTATTCGATAGGGGCACAGCGGAAGAGCAGAGTTTGTCATTGTTTGGGGCATGCAAGAATTTAATAATTTATAACAAAGACAAACAACTTCGCTATTAATAGACGAACGAGCGTTGCGCAGTCGACTTGGGAAACTGGGTACTAGTAGTGGTGGCCATTTTTGGTTTTTGTATAGCATAGTTAGTGGAGAAAGGTTTGGTGATAATATTTAGCGACGATCTAACTATCCACGATGCCAAGAATACTGATAAAAGGTGGTGTTTGGAGAAACACAGAGGTTTGTTCCCAAACAAATGATTTTACGCTACTTTTCAAATGTTTTCTGTTTGTCCCATGTGACATGATTGAATTGAACTTATATCTATTGCATCAAATTAGGATGAAATTTTAAAAGCAGCTGTGATGAAATATGGTTTAAATCAATGGTCTCGAATCGCTTCGTTGCTTCATCGAAAATCTGCAAAGCAATGCAAAGCAAGATGGTAAGTGTATTGTTGAAGGGTGATATTATCCAAGCATTACTGATATATAGTGTCTGCTGCATAGGAAGTAAATATATCAGTTGAACTAGTACATCATTGTAATGCATGAGTCAATGTAAACCCCGAGCCCCCCACCCTGGTCAATTTGTTCTAATATTCACAAATGCCCCACACCCTGGGGATGCTTTATGGCTCCAAATGTCGTAAAATGTCCCCGTAAAATGTCTTCAGCCAAAAAATTTAAGAGTTTTTAAACACTAAACATAGTTTTCCCAACTATGTTCAGACCCTTTACCGTTCAATTTCAGGCTGATTACATTTGAAATATAGACTGCTAACTATTCTCGAGACGGATAGTTTGCAAAGTAAAGAGGCCTAGGGACTAGGCTGCATGTACATTTTGTTGCCAGTGACCTGGGAACGAGATTGGTCTTTTATTTGTTTACATAGTGCGCACTCATTAAAAACATTCAATCCTGTGATTAAAAAGCTTTGGCTTTGACGATGATGCAAAAATTTAGACGCTAGACAAAACGCTAAGTATTGAGACGAACAACTGCTGAAATATCAACAACAGGCTCATTACTAATCCCTACCCAATGCCCGTACCCTGGGGACAAATAAATTTTAAAAGCTTCAAATCCCCTACACCCTAGGGGATGTTCACTGATCCAAATCCCCTACCGATCCCCTATTAACCCTGGCCCGGAGTGGGGGGGTCGGGGTTTACATTGACTCATGCATAACCTTTTCTCTCCATCTGAGTCTCGGTAGCTCAATGCCAATTGTTAGAGCATCTCGCAGCCGGCCATCAGATGTTTAAAAAATGTGTTGTCAGATGCTCAGAAACTCTTTCTTAGATATGAGCTTGATGATTGTCCATGTATCGTCTAATCTACTAACAAATAGATTCCAGTTTGCCGTTGTCTGTTCAGTTATAGATGCACAAATGACGCCAGAACGTGGTAAGAACAAAAAAGTGGCCCACAAGTCGGAGTGGAGTGGGTCACTGATATTCTTAGCACGTTCTGACGTCCTCTGTGCATCTATAACTGAACAGACAATGGCAAACTGGAATCTATAACTGAACAGACAACAAAAATGGAATTTATTTGTTTTATACAATCAAAAACAACCCAAAGGTTTATCAAAGCGTTGGGGCATGAAAAAAGAAAAACACAGCTGCTGACGTGATTTGATGCCATCCATGTTTCTGTCCTTTAATAGATCATGGGCAAGAACCAATGAAAATGCGTATAAGTCATGTGATTGTGTAAATTATACTGTATGTGTACATTGGGCAAAATTAAAGACAGACGGGGTATTTATTTTCTGATCCCCTTGGCTTGCAATCTACATTTTCTGTGTATTGGGGCTGGTTTGTTCAAAGCCATATAATTTATCTGTCAAATAAGTCCTATCCAACAAATAAATTTGCTATCAAACAGGACAGGTACAATTTGTCTGACAGATAACAAGTTATCCAATGGGCAGTTGAATAGCGATTTATCTTCAGGATAGTGAGTTATCCATAGAGGTGTGCAAAATCCGGTTGTTCTGCTCTGGCCGCTTTCCAACTCTGATATCCAGCTCCGGTTTCCTGGGGATAAAGTGCACTTATCACTGCCGTATTATCGTCGCACCAACCAGATATTATTTGTCTCAAATTTGTCCCCAGGGTCTTCTCCTGTTGAAAGCTGTAAAACTGTCAAGCGACTCACTCAAGCAAATGCAATGCTACAACTAGGAATGCCAGAAATGATGAAAACTTTATAATATAGAACCGAATAAGTTATGCTACTTAATACAAAATACAAATAATGAAATACAGTGTAAATTGCCAAGGGTTTTTGAAACTTGTTATTATGAGTGCACAACGCTTCTTTGAGACAATGTTCCCCATCAACGAAAAGATCTCTAAGAAGTGACAGAGGACAAGAAAGACATGAGATAGCTACACATGCGTCAAAGCAGGCCATTCGTCATGGCGATACCAATAATTCCTGAGTATTAACTTTGCCGTCTCTGTTAATTTGGCATAATATGTTTGTGGTACAGGGTTCGAATTAACGGTGTGCAATGTGCAATTTGCACATCGTTTTGGCCCAAATAGTAAAAGTGCCCTGGGAACGAATCACTTTCCCGCACAGGCCCGCACAATTTCCAGGAGCTGCCCGTGCAAAATGGCAGCTGAAATTTGATCTTTGTCACGCATTTTAGTGATTTTATATAAAACTTTCCAATCTATTAAACCAACAGGGGCAATGGCAACCGAAAGTATCTCATGCCAGCCTAGAATTCCCTTTGGAATTCAATTTTTTGCACACCATTATTTTTCTTATTTTTAGAGGGCCCGCTTGGACATCATGTTTTCGGGGAAAAAATGCACATCGTTTTTACTCAACTAATTCGAACCCTGTTGTGGTAGCTGAAATGGTTTGACTCAACAGATAAGACTTCAGATCATATGCAAATTCTGCAAATTCAGTGTTGCCATTTTGTGAACAAAGCTTCGTCGAAATTGTCATATTTTTTGTCACTCTGATTTTCCAGCAGGAGCGGGAAGAGAACAACCCAGCTCCGGCCTGTCTGCACAACAAACGACGGAGCTCCGGCAGCGCTCTGGCACAGCAGCACTAGTTATCCATTGGATTGTTAACTCATGCAGGCTTCATACAACTGTGCACTGCATCACTTTCGCAGTTGTGTGCCACAATTTTACATAATAACCAATGTTCTGGGATTAACCAGTAATAATTTGTCTTTTTAATAATTTTTAGGTATGAGTGGTTGGATCCTAGCATCAAAAAGGTGTGTTGTCGTATTTGATTGGCACAGTTTATTAGTAGATGGAAGAACCTCTTTTGTTTGTTTTTTGTGGCTGTTGTAAGAATGACATTTTATGGTATCAATGAAGTTAATATTCCTGGAGCCAGATTACCATGAGAATCTTTTGAACAACAACTGTGTTCAGTTGAGGAAGTGGTTCTGGCTCAAAGAATATCATCTTCAGTGAAAATTTGATTGTCTTTCCCAAATCCCAACCTGTAAACACTTGCTGGCAGCCATCCATTTAATTGATTTTTGTGATACACTTTTGAAATCTTAATTTGAACCCTGGAGAATGTTATGATTCACTTTCTGATAAAGGGCCTATGCTCACAATGGCAAAAATTCACCAACCTCTTCTAATGCTACTGTAGGTTCAAACCATTGGTTAATTGTTGTTTCGGAAACCAACGTTTGGAGGTCAATTTGAATGTACCACGTGATATGAAAATAATGCATCATGTGATTCAAAGATATATTTGCCGATTTTTCCATGCACGAGTCACAATTTCATAACAAGAAGTCTTGTTTCTCCAAAGATGGAAGTAAAGCTTCGAAATATTCATTTAGATCACTTGGCAGACGTTTTCGAATCAATGGTTTTGCATCGCGATGACATCAATGTTAATCTCTTCGATCATTCTCCCCTGATTTCGTCAGGATTGAAGGTGGCTAACTGTATCTTTTCAGTCAGTATAGGTAAGCTCTTCTCTGCTTTTGACTGCAGTAATCTGCACATTTGTTGATGATTTAAAGCCAGCATTTAGTGATGGATTGTTCGGAAGCTGATTTACGCGCGACCGTTTGGCTGAAAAATAACATTGATGTTATGCGGATCCTGCAGTTGCAAATCCATTTGTCTCGAAAACATCAGCCAAATGATCTACATGAATTTTTCAAAGCCATATTTTAGTTGTAGCTTCCATCTTTCGAGAAACAAGATTTTTGTTATGAAATTGCAGTGCAATGTATCTTTGAATCACATGATGCATTATTTTCATATCACGTGGTACATTCAAATTGACCTCCAACGTTGGTTTCCGAAACGACAATTAACCACTCTGGTGATTTCGATAATACTAATTATTTCACCATTTTTCTAACAGACTGAGTGGAGTCGTGAAGAAGATGAAAAGCTTCTCCACCTTGCAAAATTGATGCCGACGCAATGGAGAACCATTGCTCCATTGATTGGACGCACAGCGTCGCAGTGTTTAGAACGTTACGAGTACCTTTTAGATCAGGCTCAAGCAAAAGAAGGAGAGGGGGAGGGTGGGGATGATCCAAGGAAGTTGAGACCTGGTGAGATTGATCCTAATCCTGAAACAAAGCCAGCCAGACCTGATCCTATTGACATGGATGAAGATGGTAAGGCTTCGTTGCATAGTTAATTGAACAAAATAAGCTCACAAATGTTCAAGATATAATGCCAATTAGTAATCGTGCAAATTTTGATATAGAAATTTGTTGAAATAATTGTAAAGTGTGTAAATATGTGTAAAGGACCAAAGGTTACATTTTATGATCTAAGTATGAGTATTATTAGTACACTATTATTTATTTTCAGTGTTGTAAATACTCGTTACTAAAGTAACGCGTTACTAATTACTTTTTGAGTAATTTTTATGGTAATTAATTACCTGCTCTGCCAAAGTAATTTGTAATGTAATTAATTACATTTTGTAGCTAACAAGTAAAATTCCCCTAAAGTAATGTTACGTTACTTCTCAGTGTTCTCACTTTTATTTCAGCCAGTCTATAGCATTATTTCGCGTATATTTTGTAAAACATTTTTGTAAAACATTAAAAGTCCTCGTAGTCTGAACTTTAAAAACAGTGATGAATATTTTATTTCGTTAAAATGAGCCTGTAATGTTGCCAATAAGCGACGTGAGCGAACGACCAGATGCAATACTGCATGTATTAGTGTATTATGGACGTATTTCCTGTTTCCCACGTAGTGAAGTTCAAAGTGTTCAAAGTGTGTACACTTTGAACTTCTAGATATATTTAATAAAAAAATAATAATTTTATGTTAAAGTATTGGAACAAGTTACATAAAAAGTAATTTTAAAAGTAATTGGTCATTAATTACTTTTTGACAGGTAATTAGTAATTAATTACTTTTGGAAAAAAGTAATTTGTAATTGTAATAATTACTTTTTCAGAGAAGTAATTGTAATGTTTACTCTTTTTTTGAGTAATTTTCACAACACTGTTTATTTTGAGTTGTAAATTTTCACACAGGATAAGGTTGCCCTACAGTATTTATCCAAGCGTTCGACTATTCGGTTTATCACTCTTAGGTGAACGGAAAACCCAACTGATAGGGATTCTGAGAGCCTACAATCCGAGAAGACCCGAAAGTCTTACCATTTGCTGGCGTTGTTGCAAAGGCAGCACTTTCTCCTCAATTATTTTAAGACCCTGAGTGGTGGTCTAACCCAGGACTTGAACCTGTGTCTCCCAGCTCATAGACATGTGTGGTAACCACTGGACCACAACAGCTGGTCAAAGATTTGCCATTAAAATGGCCAAGTTCATGAGGATTGAGTCAAGACTGCTTTTGACCTTATAACTTTAAGATCATTTGATAAAAAGAGAGGGATGTTTTTTCATCAAATGTAAAATTCTAAAAGGTTTCAGTGCTGCTGAAATAGCGTGTATATATTTACAATTCAATTTGCATTCTTAGAGCTCGAAATGCTGTCTGAGGCAAGAGCTCGTTTGGCAAACACTCAAGGAAAGAAAGCAAAGAGGAAAGCCAGAGAAAAACAACTTGAAGAAGCAAGAAGGCTAGCTACATTGCAAAAACGACGTGAATTGAGAGCTGCAGGAATTGAGTGAGTATTAATATCGCTAAGGTGAATATCACATCTGTCATTCTACATATGAAAATATTTTTCACATTTCACCTATGAAATTATCCATTTCACATGTGAAACAACATATGGACCAATCTCCATGACCCAACATTTCGACACTCCAATCTAGTGTCTTCATCAGGGTGATCGTTGTAAAGTTAGGATCCCTATTTATACCCTCATAGAACCAATGATGACGTTATCTATTAAGAAGATGCAAATAAGCTTCTGGTGATAAACCACTGTTATCGCGATTGAATGGGGCGTGGGTGCTATTGATATGCCAGCATTGAACCAATCGCGATGACGGTGGTTTATTACCAGAAGCTTATTTGCATCTTGTTAATAGATAACATCATCATCGGTTCTATGAGGATATAAATAGGGATCCTAACTTTACAACGATCACCCCTGATGAAGACACTAGATTGGAGTGTCGAAACATTGGGTAATGGACAGTAACTTTTAAAGTTACGTTCAAAAAACTTTTTGAAGCCAGAGTAGCGTCAAACTATGTCCAACAAAATGACTAACCCCAATCATCTTTGCTCCACGTAGTCAATCACAAAACCAACATAAACGGCATTTCAGTAAATCACAATTTGCCTTTCTCCTTTTGTAGGATCAGAAAGCATAAGAGAAAGAAGCGTGGTGTGGATTATAGTGCAGAGATACCCTTTGAAAAGAAACCAGCTCCTGGTAGGTTCAATGGCATGTGCATGACATGACATAAACAGCTAAAACCACGCTAAGTTGTAAGACGTTACGCTAAGTTGAGAGACGTTACGCTAAGTTGTAAGACGTTACGCTAAGTTGTAAGACGTTACGCTAAGTTGAGACGTTACGCTAAGTTGAGAGACGTTACGCTAAGTTGTAAGACGTTACGCTAAGTTGTAAGACGCTACGCTAAGTTGCAAGACGCTACGCTAAGTTGTAAGACGTTACGCCAAGTTGTAAGACGTTACGCTAAGTTATAAGACGTTACGTTAAGTTGTAAGACGTTACGCTAAGTTGTAAGACGTTACGCCAAGTTGTAAGACGTTACGCTAAGTTATAAGACGTTACGTTAAGTTGTAAGACGTTACGCTAAGTTTTAAGACGTTACGCTAAGTTGTAAGACGTTACACTAAGTTGTAAGACGTTACGCTAAGTTGTAAGACGTTACGCTAAGTTGTAAGACGTTACGCTAAGTTGTAAGACGTTACGCTAAGTTGTAAGACGTTACGCTAAGTTGTAAGACGTTACGCTAAGTTGTAAGACGTTACGCTAAGTTGTAAGACGTTACGCTAAGTTGTAAGACGTTACGCTAAGTTGTAAGACGTTACGCTAAGTTGTAAGACGTTACGCTAAGTTATAAGACATTACGCTAAGTTGTAAGACGTTACCTTAAGTTGTAAGACGTTACCCTAAGTTGTAAAAACTTTAAATACATTCATTGTGACAGCTACAGACATTGAAAGTTGAAACCAAACGCAAAATATTGAGAGTGTTTTTGTTGTAGGTTTTTACGACACGTCGGAAGAAAATATTGCTCCCACTGAACCAAACTTTAAGAGGCTCAGACAAGATAACCTTGATGGGAAACTTCGTGACCAGAAAGAAGCCGAAGAAAGACGGAAAGACAATGAGAAAATGAAGAAGAAGAAAGAAAGTGACCTTCCTGGAGCTGTTATGCAAATCAATAAGTATGAACCACCAACCCTCCACAGCTTTTATCTTTCTGTATCTTGCTGATGCCAAAATAGTTGATAAGTTCTTTTTTATAGTTATTAATTTGGTAATACGATGAAAATTACGATGAAAATTCACCCCGTTTTTTAGATTTTCTTTAGCATAGAATAGTATTTCAGGGTCGAAAGTGATCATCGATGTAAAAAAAACAACTAAAAAATGGTATTTTGAAGTAAGTATTTTGAGCTCTGAGATCACTACTATTTATACCACCATTACTAAGAACGTGTTCCAAGTGAGCCCGCAATTTCAAAAGGTAATATTGTTTGTGACGTCAGACTCTCAAGACTACGCCTGAATTTCGGTCGAGATTACTTGTTTTCTTGTTTTCTTTGAGAAGTAGATGAAATTTCCAGCTTTTGGACCTTGATCACTATGGATTTACTTGAAGAATTAGCCATGTGGAGTCTTCGTGTTGAGAGTCTGACGTCACTTCGTTACGCTGGTCAGGAACATGATCGATTAATGGCGGACAGAACAACTCCACATTCGGAGTCAGAAAAATAATACTTGCCATCGTCGAATCGCAAAACGGTTTCGATCGAGTAATATTTAGCAGCTCTGCTTTATAAATACGTAAAAATATCGATAGGTAAAAATTTGATCGTAGGACAACTTTAAACATGGCCAGTTGTTCGAATGAAAAGTTGGGACAGGATGATGAAATGATGGAAGCGAACGTGATGTTCGAGGCAATAGCCAAGTGATCTCCCAATTTCCCAAGTAATTATTACTAAATTGGACTTCTCAAATCATGCAGGCTAAACAACCCAGATAACATCAAAAAGAGAAGTAAATTGGTTCTTCCCAAACCACAAGTATCAGACGCTGAACTTGAAGAGGTATTTTCTATATCATGGTACCGTATATACTTATAAGTTATAAGCCGTTCGCCTCGGTTTTTAACAAACTTCGAGGTGTTTGGATATCCTGATGAAACACTCTTCCGAGTGTTTCATATAACATCTCAAACAAATCAGTATTTTAAGTGAAAATCGAGGTGAAAGTTGGCTTAATTTATGTAATTTCTTCCTCCGATATCCAAACCTGCGTATCGGTGGTGATTCCCTTTGTTTTCGATTCATGAATTATTAATTAGTTTGAGATATTCCTTCATATTAACCTTCATATGTTAAAGTGTCTATGAAGTGAAAAATTCGCAAGCATTTTTTTGCTTTAGCGGACAAAGTAGCACGGCAGGAGAGTTCACTGAAAATTACAAGTGAATCTGCTGCATAGTCTTCGAGCTATCAACTCTCAAAGTTTGTCCATTGGCATAGTTTAACGTTACAAAATAGGCAAAGACTGGGATTGAATATATGTGGTATATGACGTATGCAGGTGGATCATTAATGTTCAAATGCATTGTTCTTATGCATAGTAAGTCCACTTGCATACGTCACAAGACAATGAACTGCGCGTTTCAGATTTCACCAAAAACATTTAGCCATGCCAAATTTTGAGAGTTGATAACTCGAAGACAACGAGGCAGATTCGCTTGAAATTTTCAGTGTACGCTCCTGCCGTGCTACTTTGTCCGTTAAAGCAAAAAAATGCTAGGGAATTTTTCACTTCATAGACACTTTAACTCTGAAGATGACCGCTGCTGAGGCTGTCGAAACGTCAGTCACCAACAACAATAGTCTTTCCCAAGACTAGAACAACCTGGACGATCAACTTCGCACATCTAATGATACTCCTAGGTTCAAACCATTTACTTTACATCAACTCTCATACTAACCCTCATGTATCGACTCTCTTATACTAACCTTCATATTAACCCTCAATTGATTTGTTCTCAATCTCCCTGCTCTGAAACCTTAATGCAAAATCTACTTTCTATGTATCACCTACAACATTTCTGCATCCTTCTTTACTAAATGATATGATTATTTCATTCTATTCCTTCAAGGTGGTGAAGATGGGTTTTGCGAGTGAGAATGCCAGAGCTACAGTTGAAGAAGGAAGTGCAGCGTCAGATGCTCTTCTTGCAGAATACTCCATCACACCTGGTAATCTTCATCAGATGAGGACACCCCGTACCCCTGCTTCTCAAGACACCGTGCTTCAGGTTTCAACACTGTATATTTATATTTGTAGTTTTTAGTTACCACTAATTTCCTATACGCCTATGCTATTTTCCGTTTTGTAAACGGTCGTTGCTTGTCGCCTTACACGAGAACGGGTATTAGTTTTCTTCTAATCGTTTTAGTTTTAGAGAAATTTGGCTTTGTTTATCGTATTTTTGGAAATTGAAGGGCGGCATTTTTTTTCTGATTGCGGGCGAATGCGGTCGCTCTTATTAATTTTTGACGTCATTGAGTGATAGAAATACTACACAAAGAAACCGATTTTATTAGATATTAATGTAAATACAAAAAATACCCAAACGGAAAGAGCGCGAACGGGACTCGAGGACCCATGCGTTGAAATTAAAAATACATAAGTCATAGATTAACTGCTTGGAATTCACGATGCTGCACCAACACACACGCGCAGCCCCAACCCCATTCTTCTGAACTGCACTGAAAGAACAAAATGAATAAAACTGAGTGGAATTCAAAAGAACGAGGTTGAAGCTGCACACATACAACGATGCTCCGTGGAATCCAAGCAGTTGGTACATTGGAAAATGTACGGGATAATGACCATGTACAAGTCATATCAACGTCAAAAATAGATGCCAGTAATGATGAATAATTATTGAGTAGAACTTTTCAATTCTTACTTCTGTTCAGTTTTCCGACCTGTCAGACAAATAATTAACTCTAAAACTTCCAAATCTCAGATTTCATTCCGGAATGAAAAATACGACTGAAACGAACAACACATGCGTGCTTTTAACATTTATAGACGACAATTTGCAGCTAAGACAGGCATTACGCCGACGTCATATTGTTCAATATAAATAGCTCTTTGTCGACGACGTTACTATTAAAGGTGAATTAAATGCTTGTTTACTTGCGACCGCATCGAGTATCGTTGCTAGTAATGCTTTTCCCCTTTTCTTTATGTTTATTCTTCGCCAAATTAACAGTTTAAGGCACATGTTGAAATGTACAAGCGCAGAAATCGTTGAAACAAACATACCCGCTATAATGTTATTGATTGCCATCTTGAAATTTCAGATTTCGCGCGATTTTCGATCCTGGGATAGAATTCCTATGTTACAAACGCGGTTTGAATTCACATTCAATCCGGAATAAAACTGAATTCGGATTCATGTAAACAGCTCCTAAATATGAAAGCTGCTAAGTTCTTAAACGAACTGGATATAATATGAAAAGGAGAAATAAGAGAACTTCAATGTGTCGAAAAATACTTAAAGTGCCCCTTACCTCAACATTTTTTATTGTCTTATTTGGAAGAACTTTTAAAATGATAACGTAACTTCTTTTGAAGATTTTCACTTCTTCGCTTTCTTTGTGAGATATATCATTTTGTTTGAAATGCAAATATCTGGAATTTCGTCACACATGCATAATGAGTTATCAAAGAATGTTATTTTTTTTTTTTGAGGTCCGTAACTCAGGTCCGTAACTAAAATAGAACCTTTTGATTGGCTGAGTACGAGGTCCGTATCACACCAGTACGGACCTCTCGCAACTTTTCGCGCCAAAAAATTGCAATTTTTATTGACTTTGCTCGAAAAAAATAAACACGTTATTTACCGTTTTGGTCGGTCCGTACTGGAAAAATATTTTCCCTCAGTCTCAGAAGCGGCCCTCGACCTTCGGTCTCGGGCCGCTTCTGAGACTTCAGGAAAATATTTTTCCAGTACGGACCTCCCAGCCGGTAAATAACATATATATATCTTTGCGTTCATGAAATAAAAACACTAAAGTGTGAATAACACGCGGTGTGCGTTTCTCCCACAACACCAAACTTCTTGATTTGAAAGGATTTCGTTCGAGAATGAAAGAGATATACACATTTCTCCAATAAGTCATTATGCATGTGTGACGAAATTCCAGACATTTGCATATCAAACAAACTGATATATCTCAAAAAGAAAGCAAAGAAACGAAAATCTTCAAAAGAAGTTACTTTATCGTTTTAAAAGTTCTTCCAAACAAGATAATAAAACATTTTGAGGTTAGGGGCACTTTAAGTAAGAGCAGTACTTAGGTATATTCATGGCTGACGTTTTGGACGATGTGTCCTTCCGCCATCTTTTTCGGTACAGTTTGGGAATGGTTAGCGAAACATATTTTTATTCTTTCTCTCTGTAGGAGGCTCAAAACATCATGGCCCTTAATCAAGTGGACACTCCCTTAAAAGGAGGAATAAACACTCCGTTGATGGAGTCCAGCTTCGAAGGAATCACTCCCAAACGAGCTGATGTTAAAACACCAAATGTTATGCTGGGGACACCATTCAGAACACCACAGAAAGATGGCCAAGGTAACGGTATTACTGGAACATGTTCCGGACGCTTAGGTTGCGATTAGAGGAAGTGACGTCAAAGACTCAACACGTGGCTAGTTGTGTATGAATATAAAGCTACTTGGGGAAAAAATAGCCTGCGAAACAGGCCCTATATTTTTTTATTTTTCCCCCTCCCGATTTTTTTTCGCCTTTTTTCTTAAAGCTCGAAAAAAATAAAGGGCCTGTTTCGCAGGCTAGGGAAAACATTTCTATTGTAACTTGTCGTATAATTTCTATGAAGCTTTGTCGCGTGTTGTTTCTCTGACGTCACTCACATACACTGCTGTGGAATCGCGGGCTCGTGTGGAACAAGTTTTGAGCAATGGCGGACAAAATTCGTGCGATTTTGGAGGTTGAATTTCGTGTGATAGAATGTTTGTTGTTCATTTTTTTGGCAAATGCGAACATTTATTAACCTAAAATGGTTCTGTAACAAAAAATGCCAGGAAACGTAATGGGATATTTCGTCGCAGGGGCAGTTTAAAGAAAAGCAATAACGATGTCCCAGCACATTTTATTGCTCGGTATTTTCAATGAAGATGCCTAGCTCCCTTTTATTTTCAATCAAATTTCCCGATCCGGAAAAAGAGTCTCAGGGGCTAATCAGCGTGCGTTATTTCGCCTACAGATCTGAATAATAATTCAGAATTCTTGAATTTCTTTGGGATCTTGCTGTGAACCTCGTTATTTTCCTGTCTTGATAACCTTTGCGGAAAATGCTGCCCCCCCCCCCCCAATTGTTTTGTATTGACGTCCAATGTGGCATTTCTGCTCTGTTACTATTTTTCCAGGTTTGACACCACGTATGGGTACACCAGGATCTAAGGGAACATTGACTCCTGGTCGTGGGTCTGTTAGGGATAAATTAAACATTAACCCTGAAGACTCCTTGATGGATGAATACGATTCCGCACATGCTGGCAAACAACAACAGGTAAATGTTGTTGTTGTTGTTGTTGTTGTTTGGTGGTTGTTGTTGTTGTTGTTTGATTGTTGTTGTTGTTGTTGTCTGATTGTCGCTTTTGTTGTTGTCTGATTGTCGCTTTTGTTGTTGTTGTTGTTGTTGTTGTTGTTGTTGTTGTTGTTGTTGTTGTTTGATGATTGTTGTTGTTTGGTTGTTGTTGTTTGATTGTTGTTGTTGTTTGATTGTCGCTTTTGTTGTTGTTGTTGTTGTTGTTGTTGTTGTTGTTGTTGTTGTTGTTGTTGTTGTTGTTGTTGTTGTTTGCTTGTTGTTTGCTTGCTGTTTGCTTGTTGTTTGCTTGTTGTTTGCTTGTTGTTTGCTTGTTGTTGTTGTCGTTGTTGTTGTCGTTGTTGTTGTTGTCGTTGTTGTTGTTGTCGTTTTTGTTGTCGTTGTTGTCGTTGTTGTTGTTGTCGTTGTTGTTGTTGTTGTCGTCGTTGTTGTTGTTGTCGTCGTCGTTGTTGTCGTCGTCGTTGTTGTCGTCGTTGTTGTCGTCGTCGTCGTTGTTGTCGTCGTCGTCGTTGTTGTCGTTGTTGTTTGCTTGTTGTTTGCTTGTTGTTTGCTTGTTGTTGTTGTTGTTTGCTTGTTGTTTGCTTGTTGTTTGCTTGTTGTTGTTGTCGTTGTTTGCTTGTTGTTGTTGTCGTTGTTTGCTTGTTGTTGTTGTCGTTGTTTGCTTGTTGTTGTTATTGTTTGATTGTTGTTTGATTGTCGCTTTTGTTGTTGTTGTTTGTTGTTGTTTGATTGTCGTTGTTTGATTGTTGTTCTTCGATTGTCAATTTTGTTGTTGTTGTTGTTGTTGTTGTTGTTGTTGTTGTTGTTGTTTGATTGTTGTTTGATTGTTGTTTGATTGTTGTTGTTGTTTGATTGTTGTTGTTTGATTGTTGTTGTTGTTTGATTGTTGTTGTTTGATTGTTGTTGTTTGATTGTTGTTGTTTGATTGTTGTTGTTTGATTGTCGCTTTTGTTGTTGCTTTTTTATTGTTGTTGTTGTTGTTTGATAGTTGTTGTTTTTCTGCTACTACTATTTATTTATTTATATTTATTTATTTATCTACCAAGGAGGAACAAAAAGCTCAACTCAAAGCAGGTCTTGCCAATCTCCCAGTCCCGTCTAACGACTTTGAAATTGTTGTCCCAGAGGTACGCTAGTTGATAATCGTTTTAACCGTTGGTATAATAATAATTTTGTGTGGTATAATTTTGGACCTTTATCGATGTTATGTTATGCGTTGTTAAGGGTGCTCCAGAGGAAGAAGATAAAGTGAAAGATAGTAATTTTGTCGAAGATGCCTCAGAAGTTGATGCAAGAATACAAGCAAAGAATGCGTTGGAAGGTACGATGAAACATGAGTAGTTTACTGTAGTTTAGTTTAGTTTAGTTTGGTTTAGTTTAGTTTAGTTTAGTTTAGTTTAGTTTCTTAGATTTATCACTCTTTTAGGTAAACGGAATACCCCAACAGTCTAGAAGCCCAATTGATAGGGGTTCCGAGGGCCTACGATTTAAGGTCGTTTTCCGAGAAGACCCGAAAGTCTTACTATTTGCTGGTATTGTTGCAAAGGCAGCACTTTCTCCTCAATTATTTTTAAGACCCTGAGTGGCGCTCCAAGACAAGATTTGAGAACCTGTGTCTCCCAGCTAATAGACATGTGTGGTAACCACTAGACCACAACAGCTGGTAAATAACAAATTGTTGTTGTGACAACCGCCAGCCTTTGGGATATATTCCCAAGCCAAGGAGTTTTTCCTGCCCCTGAGGAATGCCATATATGCTACACCTCTTGTTTTAATATTGGATAAATCCAATTACACCTTTCACTCTTGTCTCTTGACTCGAGCTCATGGTAAAATTGTTAAATATATATGTGTACAAAATACTAATGACCAGTGAGATGCGCTAACCATTGAGCTACAGTACATAGACGTTAATAAAAAGAGGCAGTTCATCGTTTTCCCGTTCTTACCTACAGAGGAAAAAGAACGAAAACTGTGGTCTCAAGCTGTTCAAAGAAACATGCCTCGTCCTTCTGATGTCAACACAACCGTCCTTCGCCCTGCAAACATTGAACCACCATTGACAGCGTTACAGAAGGTTAGCACATTTATAACACCATTTCCAGAAAACAAATTACAACACCAAATAAGTTCACTCACCTAATATTAAAGCAAGCTCAAAATAAGCTCATAAAACAGTTGGCCAAAATGTTTTTCGTGAAATTACATTACATAATCATGTTCTATGGTTGATATATTATACATGTTCTATGATCAATATATATTGATATATATATTGATATATGCTCTAAATTGATATATGATATGTGGTAAGTAATAGATCAAACACGAGAAAGAGTGTTTCATCCGATATCCAGTCCCCGAGAAGTAGGTTTACCGTTATGTATTATGTATCTACTTTTCGTAACAAACTAATTGGCTACTATTATGTTAAATTTTCAAATGATTCAAACACTTTATAATAATTGTTATTCATTCTTCATTTTTTATATAATGTTAGTTAATTCTACTGGCGGTTTATGCTATGGAATCTTGAATTCTGTTTGAAACTGTCCACAAATTTTCATTATATAATGTACTCAATATAATAATGTAAATTTGAAATTTGATTAAATTAATAAATAAACTAAATAAATTATATAAATCTATTCCCAGGCTGAAGAACTCATCAAAAGAGAAATGATTATTATGTTACGCAACGACATCGTTAGCCATCCTACCAGCAGTCAGGTGGAACTCCTTAAACAGAAAAAGACCCGAAACGCCACTCAGGCAGTAATTGCTGCAAACCAGTTGGCGTTGGAACGAGACAGGTATGAGAAATTCACCGAAGACGAGATGAGTGAGACGAAGACGTTACTTCAAAAGGAAATGGAGTATGTGAAACAGAGAATTGGCCATGGTGATTTACCTATCGAGTCATATTCCAAGGTGTGGGAGGAGTGTTATGCTCAGGTAGGTCGGACAGTAAAAGCGCCTAAGACAGCATATTTTGGTTAATTTTCAGCAAATTTCATCTTTTGCGTCAAATTTGGGAGAAAAACACTTTTTCTCCAGAAAATGTTTTTCTCACTCAAAACAGTGATAACTTTTAAAATAACAGTCGGATTGCTCTAAAAATGGTTTTATTGCGTTCAGCGCCTAAGACAGCATATTTTAGTTAATTTTCAGCAAATTTCATCTTTTGCGTCAAATTTACTTTTTCTCCAGAAAATGTTTTTCTCACTCAAAACAGTGATAACTTTTAAAATAACAGTCGGATTGATCTAAAAATGGTTTTATTGCGTTCAGCGCCTAAGACAGCATATTTTTAATTCGCTTGTCCTCATCCTTATTTTAATCTTTATTCGCATTCTCATGCAATATCATGCCATATGCTATATGCTATATGCTCACGCTTATGCTTGTCCGTGTTCTCATTCTAATTAAGGTCATGTTCCTTCCATCTCAAAAACGATACACAAGAGCTGCATTAGCCAGTAAGAAGGACAGATTGGAGTCACTGGAGAAACGAGTGGAGGTGTGTGCCTGGTTATATTCGAGAATCAACTGAATGAATATATATATATATATATATATATATATATATATATATATATATATATATATATAGCAAAGTGAAAAGGTGGTAAATGCCAAGAATTTAGTGACGAAATACTGACGTTTCGAGCGGAGCCCTTCATCAGAGTAAGACGAGATCTTACTCTGATCTTCTTGTCTTACTTTGATGAAGTGCTCCGCTCGAAACGTCAGTATTTCGTTACTAAATTCTTGGCAGTTTACCACCTTTTCACTTTGCTGTATATTCAAAACACTGTCTACGCAGCACTCTGTCTCTACTTATATATAGGCAAACCTGACAAACACTCTTTACTTGACTCTGAAGATGAGCGTCGCTGAGGCCGTCGAAACGCCAGTCCCCAACAATAGTCTTTCTCAAGACTACAACAACCTGGACGATCAACTTCACACTTCTAATGATACTCCTCGGTTCAAACCATGTACTTGATATTGTCAAATTATAAACATAATTTAGACATAACAATTGAGGGTCTTAAATATTATTTACTTTCTGACTACAGCCCCCCTTTAACTTTTGGGTAGCCACCATGAGTATATATATACATGCATTCATTCATCCTTTCCTCCTCCTTTTTGACTAGCTCAATCGTTCCCAGATGGCTCAAGATGCTAAGAAAGCTTCAAGAATTGAGAAAAAGCTAAAAGTGTTATTGGGAGGCTATCAGGTGACGCTCTCTCGTGATGTTGTCTCAGCCTCGTACCCAGGCGCTTGTTTTGCTTTGCGCGGCTTATTTGCGTGAAGGCGCACGCGGGGGAAACCACGCACGCGTCACGCGGCGGGTAGCAAAATAAGCGCCTGGGTACAAGACTGCTGCGTCGTGTGTGTCCCACGCGTAACAACCTGATTAAAGATTGTTATAATAATAATAAATCCTCTCGTTTTTAGTCACGTGCTGTGGGCTTAATCAAACAGTTGTCAGACGTACACGATCAAGTGGAGCAAGCTTACGTGGAGAAAAGAACATTTGAAGAATTGCGAAATCAGGAGATCAAGTCAATACCAAAACGTCTCAATGTAAGAAGCACAACCACTGCTATGCATGCGTGCCCATCTACACGATACGATTTATTGTATACGGTTGTCATACTGGCGTATGCAATTGTCTGCACACGACATAATACTTGTTGATGATTCTATGGCGAATGTTGACACGCGTGTACAGTTTGATCACATACACCAAGATAACAATCGTATACGATAAATCGTATCGCGTAGAAAGGCCTTAAAGTGCCACTACGATCACATTTTTACCTATAGATATTTTTACATATTTATAAAGCAGAGCTGCTAAATATTACTTGGTCGAAACCGTTTTGCGATTCGACGATGGCAAGTATTATTTTTTCTTATTCCGAATCTGAAGTTGTTATGTCCGCCATTAATCGTTCATGTTCTTGACCAGCGTAACGAAGTGACGTCAGATTCTCAACGCGAAGACTCCACGTGGCTAATTCTTCAAGTAAATCAAGGTCGTTTTTCAAATTCTTCGTCTGAAAGGCTGGACATTTCATCTACTTCTCGAAAAAAACAAGAAAACAACAAATCACCTCGACCGAAATTCAGGCGTAGCATTGAGAATCTGACGTCACAAACAATATTACCTTTTGAAATTGCGGGCTCACTTGGAACACGTTTTTAGTAATGGTGGCCTAAATAATAGTGATTTCAGAGCTCAAAATACTTACTTCAAAATACCATTTTTACATCGATGATCACTTTCACTTTCGATCCTGAAATACTATTCTATGCTAAAGAACATCTAAAAGACGGGGGTGAATTTTTTAATTTTTTAATTTTAATTTTTAATTTTTTAATTTTTATTTAATTTTTATTTTTTAACAGCTTTATTGGACATGTCTATGTGACATACTAATAAAAATACATAGATACAAGAAAAAATAAAAGACGAGCCCAACAGGGTTTGCGCGAACGGGACACAGTCCCATGCAGTCAATTTTCATCGTAGTGGCACTTTAATAGACTGGATCAAGCAACACATTGTTCGATGTTGCGAAAAACGAAATTACTTCGTGGCGGCCGAGAGACAACCTGCACTCTGTAGTTTATGTCACAGAGCTGTAGTTTGTGTGCTAAAGTACGCGAAAACCGTCGACGACTGATTCATTTTGGTATCTTAAAATCAAAGACAGATATTATCTGTCACTTAACCAACTGACGATACATGGACGATCGTCAAGCTCATATCTTCAGAAAAATGATTCTGAGTCCTGGACAGGAATCGAACCTGTAACCTTCTGATTGCCGGTGACACACTCTAACCATTGAGCCACCGAGACTCAGATGGAGAGCGAAGGTTACAATGATGTACTGGTTCGATTGATATATGTACTGCTATATGCGGCAGTCACTATATATCGGTAATGCTTGGATCTGAGTCTCGGTAGCTCAATGGTTAGAGCGTCTCACCGGCAATCAGAAGGTTACAGGTTCGATTCCTGTACGGGACTCAGAATCATTTTTCTGAAGATATGAGTTTGACAATCGTCCACGTATCGTCTGTCTTGATATTGATATATGTACTGTCTATGCGGCAGTCACTATATATCGGTAATGTTTGGATGTGTTAATATACACAGCAGTGTGTATATTAACACATCCAAACATTACCGATATACAGCTAAATCAATCAAGGTTGTCCTCCGACAAAGCTGAAAGGTCGAAGCCAAGCGCGAAAAGTACATTGGGAACGACAAATTTTAATCGCTGTTTGTGTAAAGAACGCCCGTTGAAATACAAGGAGACTTGTGGTCAATAGCTAAAAGCTTGACAGAAATGATGGGGTTGAATGTTAAGGAAGTTGATTTGCACTTGGAAAATATAAAAAATTAACCGGTTTCTGCGTACTTTGATAATACTTGCGTACTTTGATAATTACCAACAGACTGTTTAATTATGCAGGATTGTTTAGTTTACCGACTGCTTAAAGTGCACCTGACATCAAAACATTTTATTGTCTTATTTGGAAGAACTTTTAAAATGATAAAGTAACTTCTTTTGAAGATTTTCGTTTCTTCGCTTTCTTTTTGAGATATATCAGTTTGTTTGATATGCAAATGTCCGGAATTTACGTCACACATGCATAATGACTTATTGGAGAAATGTGTGTATCTCTTTCATTCTCGAACGAAATCCTTTAAAATCGAGAAGTTTGGTGTTGTGGGAGAAACACGCACACGTGTTATTCACACTTTAGTGTTTTTATTTGATGAACGCAAAGATATATAACATTCTCTGATAAGTCATTATGCATGTGTGACGTAAATTCCGGACATTTGCATATCAAACAAACTGATATATCTAAAAAAGAAAGCGAATAAACGAAAATCTTCAAAAGAGGTTACTTAATCATTTTAAAAGTTCTTCCAAATAAGACAATAAAAAATGTTGATGTCAGGTGCACTTTAAACATGTAAAAAACATTAAGTAATAAGGAGTGATTCCCAAAGGTATAAACAAACATGTGACATCAATGTCTTCATATTTCTCATTAATAATCCCTAGAGAGTCAACTTCGAGGTTTGTTAGTATAAAAATATGGTATACTGTTTGCTTAGCTATTTACATAGAGTAATTCCCATCATACCTTGTCAGAGGACAACCTTGGTTTATTTAGCTGTATAGTGACTGTCGCATAGGCAGTACATACAGTATATCAATCGAAGCAGTAAAGTCTCGGTGGCTCAATGGTTAGAGCGTCTCACCGGCAATCAGAAAGTTACAGGTTCGATTCCTGTACGGGACTCAGAATCATTTTTCTGAGGATACGAGCTTGACGATCGTCCATGTATCGTCTGTCTACTGCAAGCTCTCCCTACAGCAGTGTGTATATTAACACACATAGTAAAACTAGCCAGAAAGTTGTTCAGAGGTAGTGCTTCAGTTTCAGAACAGTGGATGCTGTATCCTGTTTGTTTTTACTGGTATAATAAAATGTCAAGCAGTTACAGGTAAACGGTCTTAACAATGGCATTCTCTACACTACGAAGACGCAATATCCATTGCGGTGCGGCTAATACTCAAATGTATTTCTTCAATTTCTTCCCAGGCTCTCGAAATCGACGCGCAAAGACAAACAGAGCGCGAGAGTGAACTTCAACGACGCTTTGGTGAGCTGCTGGTGGAAAGAGAGGGCTTAAACATGGCGCATGCAACGTCAACGTGACATTTTAGTACTTTACCAAGTGTAAGCGTGATGTGAATATTCACAGTCCTCACGCTAGTCATAGACTATAGGAACCGTGCGATCTACAACGGCAGTTGAAATGTCTGTAGTCTCAAATGTTACTAATATAGATTCTACATTAAGTGAACAGTTTAATGTCAAAATGTTTTGTGATTTGAAGTTTTCGTTGTGTTCTTTATGCACCTGCACTTTTAAGTGTGCGTCACATGCACTTGTGCGTCACGCTCACCTGGACCTTTAAGTGTGCGTCACATGCACTTGTGCGTCACGCTCACCTGCACTTTTAAGTGTGCGTCACATGCACTTGTGCGTCACGCTCACCTGGACTTTTAAGTGTGCATTACGCACATGTGCGTGACGCTCACCTGCACTTTTAACTGTGCATTACGCACATGTTCGTCACGCTCACCTGGACTTTTATGTGTGCATTATAGCACATGTGCGTCACGCACACCAGGACTTTTAAGAAGAACCAGGTTCTTCTGGTTCTTCTGGAAGAATAATTCTATTGCACCCTACTGCACTCTACTGCAGTCTAGTTCAGTCTATTTCAGTCTATTTCAGTCTACTGCACCCTACTGCAGTCTACTGCACCCTATTGCATGCTACTGCGCACTTCAGTCTACTGCACTCTACTGTACTCTACTGCAGTCTACTGCAGTCGACTGCACCCTACTGTATTCTATTGCACGCTACTTCAGTCTACTGCACCCTATTGCACGCTACTGCGCACTTCAGTCTACTGCACTCTACTGTACTCTACTTAAGAAATAGATTCCGTGCGTGTGTATACTGTAATAGATGCACAGATGACACGTCATCAACAAATGAAAATCATGTTTAATTACGTCATTAGTGATCTATACAATTCTGATTGGATAATACTTCAAGCTGCTAGGTCACGACTCTGTGACGTCAACTGTGTATCTATACTGTATTATAACGCATAGTTTTTATCCAATCAAATTGCTAGAAATACTAAAGTTGTTGTATAATGCAGTCTACTGAGTCTGCTGCACCCTACTGCACCTTACTTCACACTACTTCACCTTACTGCACACTACTTCACCTTCCCCCTTGTTACATAATAATAGGCATACATGCAGTACTTACCTGAAAGAGAGTCGAACCATTACTATGGTCAAAAAGAGGGAAAGTTCAGGTAGGAATCCACAAATATAATTTACAACTAGAAGTTTATACTATTACAAGGGAAGTACAGCATTCTGCCGTGCTCCTTTGCTCAGATGAAATGTTGGACAGAAGTTACTGATTCACAGTCGACTTCTTGGTCTTCAGCCTCTTCTTGCTTCACAATTGATCAATTCAGAATGAGATTAATCAGATATGTTTGTATATATTAAAATTTAAAAGAAAGTTGTTACAGGTCCGGCAATTTGTAGTGATATTTAGATTTAGGAATAGATATATTTAGATTTAGTGACCCAGGCAAGCAATTGAAGCCTGGCCATCAGTGACAATACAGTGAACACTACTGAGGCAAAATATAATGCACCTATCATTTGTTTCCACCACCGCTGGGAGGGCGGGGAACCATGGGGGATTTGACAAAGATTTGTTTCCCGGGTGACAAGCATTTGACGAAGAACTGAATCCCGAGGGTCGGGGGATTGATCAATAGACTAAACTCTTCCCAGGTTTATTTTAAAAAGACGCACCAGAAGTGAAACTCACTCACGTTGCTTCGACGTTGCTATAATGGCAAACGTGGAGAACCTTTCTGTCGAAGAAATTGTTTGTCATACACTTATAATAATACATGCAATTGCGCCCCCTAGCAAGGGTATTTGACAACCAACTCAAACTTGTGAGTGGGGAATTTGTACAGGAAAAAATTCAAAAGTTCAAATCCCCGTGGGTCTGCCCGCCCTCCCGGGTGGTGAAAACAAATGATAGGTGCATAATGAGTACTAAATTAAACAAACTTCAAAAAGCATCATCTTGGTACTCAACAATATGCCGAAGTGAAAACACAAGAAAATAGTGAGGTTGAATGAACAGTGGGAATTGGGACGTTTGAATAGGTCATCACTATGTAAACATATAAACGCAATTGCGACAAAGTAACCTTAAAAACCGTAAATCCTAACCATAACCCTCAGGCTTGAATACTGCTCCTTCACTTGCCATCTAGGTGCTATTCTACCATTGTGCTGTTGCTGCGTGAGGATTACCTCCACTTGCTCACCAGTCGCCACTAACATTGTTAGGCCCAGAGCTAAGGGTGTGTGTGTGTGTGTGTGGGGGTGATAACATTTTACAGGGGTGCAATGGAAAGACAATATTTTGACAAGCTTTGATCGATTAGCCTGTGTACAGCCTGAATATACACCTGTAATTCAGTCTGTGAAAACTCGCACGATAGCTTGTCGACCCCCCGCTAAGCTTCTCGACCCCCCCCCCCTGAGCTTCTCAGATCTAAGAAGTAGATTTTGATTGTCCAAATCACAACTCTTGTCTTATTCCAGTTACAATTGGTTCTCTGGGAATTCTTATGAGATCAAATAATCCAATCAAATAAACAATTATGAATGATATGAGTATTAAACCACTCAAAATCTACTTGTCAGATCTGAGAAGCTATTGTGCAAATTTTCACAGACAGAGTTACAGGTGTATATTCAAGCTGTACACAGGCTATGATCGATAGGATGTAGTCGGCACAAGTTTGTGCATCAGTCAGTTGAAGTGAGCTTACACTCCTAATACGTCTATTATTATATTATTATTATTACAACATTGTATATTAACGCATATGGATTGGAGTCTCCCACGTTTGAAATATCACACGTGCACAGAACGAACTTGACGACACCTTTAAGCTTCTTCTCAGGAATTTCAGCGTTATGTTTGTAATCATTATTACAATGAAGATTTGAATAAATATGAAGCTGCTAAGTTCTCAAAAGAACTCGATATATGAAAAAGAGAAATAAGAGAACTTCAATGTGTTGAAAAATACTTAAGTAAGAGTACTTACATATATTCATGGACAACGTCAGTGGCGGACGATGTGTGCTTCTTCAGGTCAGAAGAAGGACACGTCCCAAACGTCGAAGTATCACTATTGCAACCAGGGATTATTTTAACGTGCAGTGATAACCAATTTGTGCAGTGATAAATGAGATTTGTGCAGTGATAAACGCAATTTTGTGCAGTGATAAATGTTTCTTTTAATATTTAAGAATGGGTGTTATTCGTGAAAGGATTGCATTAGAAATTATGTTCAAAGGCACATCTGATTCCAACATATACTATATTTAATATCAAAATTTAGATTAGCAAATACACAAATAAGACGATGCCCGGCTTACAGACCAGAAGCTAACTAAAACTAGTTTCTACCATTTATGGCATTTCAACTTTCAAGATACATGAGTATAGTTAGCAGGCCCTACCGCCATAATAAACAAAACGCTAGTGTTCTCACTATTTAGCCAACTACCCAACGGTGCCAACCAGCCAACCCCACATAACATGCTTGAGGCTTCTCTCAGGTCGATGCGTCTGTGGCTCTGTGCCCGTGTGCTACTGTTTGACCATTGTTATTTTGAAAATGCAAATATGCATGCTGTGTGAAAGGGATTAACTGATTAAACCATACCTCGACTAAATCAGTTTGTCGGAGTGTTACCAATATATTCATCTTTTTAACTTACCTGTTTGGTTGGTTGGGTAACAGGTGGTCCGATTGGCTCCTGTTTGATTGGTTCCATGGTGCTTGGAATAGGATCAGATTGATTGGTCTTATTGATCCTGATCCGCTTACCAATCAGAGCTTACCTGTACCCTTCAAACATCAGTTGCGGAACTGATGGAGTAATTCAGTCTTGTTAAAGAGGTGGGATGGTGGGTGCGTATTTCGTCCGCGTTGAGCACTGTGCACTGCGTCGTCTGCGCTTATTGCGTGACAATAACTTCGAATGCTATCGGATTACGGTTACGTTGCATTCGAGTGTCATACTCTCGTGCGTCATCGATATCCTGGGGCGTATGCATCGTAGCACGTCTCCTTTGGTTTAACCTTGGTTATGACTAACCTCATTTAAAAATTTGGAACAGGAGTGCCGCTTATATGTATACTATGACAGTATGAGCTAGCGACTCAGTGCTCCATCGCTGCTCAACGTACCCCACCAAGTATGGGTAATTGGAGTATTGGACGTATATCAATGTGTCTTGAAAACTGTCAAAGAAAATTTACCAAACGTATTGAAGGACTTGGTTTATTATCAATATCACGAGAGATTGTCAAAGTTGGATTTAACAACATTGTTAAAGCGTAGAGCTAGAGGTGATCACCTAATCGAAACTTTCAAGATTTTAAACGGTTTAGTATAAACTATGGTCACAACATCAGTTTCGCAAGTCAAGATCGGAAAGGAACTTATTGCAGTTACCATTCTGAGCGACTACCAAAAGTAACAACATTTTTAAACGGAGAGTAATTAATTATTGGAACATGTTACCAACATTTGTCAAGGAATCGAATTCTACAACTGATTTTAAGTCAAAGTTAAAGCTTTATAACCTCTTATAAAGCTTTAACTTTGACTTAAAATCAGTTGTAGAATTCGATTCTTATTATAGATAGCATTAGTAACGGATCGGTAACGGATATTGGGATTTGCCCCAGGAGATTTTTAGGAGGTTGTGAAAGATAAAGTAGATTTTTATTATATTATTTAACTATTGAATTGGTTTTTTATTCTTGTATTTATTTATATCTCTTAGAGATGCCCAAGGAGGCATTATCGTTAAAGTTAAAGTTAAGTTTCTTCATTTCGACTAGCTTTTGTCATATACTTTATGCATGTTTTCATTGTTTATGTCATTCACTTTACGTTTCACTCGACTCTGATGAAGGGCCTTCGCTCAAAACGTTGGACAACTCGCACGCTATTTCGGCAGTACACCAACCTTTTTGGATATTTGATTCATAAAAAGTTGGATTATTTTGCTGCCAATGTCCACAAAGATGTTCATGAGCCGATTTCCCGGCAAACGGACCTGACGCGACTTACGATTACCACCAATGACGCAAGAAAGTGTAAAGTAGGCTGCAAAACGTATGTTCCTACTTAGACAGTTGAAACGTGCCGACGTTAGTCCAGATGATCTAGTTTACTTTTATGGTAGTGTCATCACATCTGTTTTGGAACACGCATGCCAACTTTTCCACAGTAGCCTCCGGCCCTAACTAACTCTCTAATGACATGGAATACAGAAACGAGCCATGAACATAATTTTCCCGGCCCTTATAAAGAAGCATTGGAAAAGTCGGACGTCTCGACACTTTATGCTGGACGGGAGCCTGCTCTGTGATGACATTGTTAAAGTATTAATGAATACAAACTTGCAGATCGTTTACCCCCGTTGGCTATAATTCATATACTCCGTAAGATTAAGGACTAACAGACTTTTTAACGTACCTACTTGTACCGATCGCCATTCAAATCTTTCATTATTCATTATTCAAATAATATGTACATATAATAGTGTTTTTTACTATTTATATATATATTCTAACTTAGTCTTTATAATCTATTAATTTATTAGCTACTTTTTATATTTTGATATCTTGTAATTCAATCACATAATTATGTAATTCAGTCTTTGACTGCAATATATGGAGTTTTAATAAACGATTTATCAATCTAGTATCTATCTATCAAAATTGTAAAATCTATTTTTTTTATCATCATCAACATCTTGCGACGATATAGAGGATACAGCTTTTTTTCAGACTTCCTCAGCAACACAATATTTTACTCCATCACAACGAGACGAATCAGTTGAAGATGTAGTCATTGTCTCAGTGCATGTAGCCATGTGTGTTATACTTACGTCGTCACAGCGTCCATTAAATTAGCGACCGCGGAAAATTTTGTATCCAAAGTGGCAAATATCACTTTGAAACAACTTCTATTCAACCAAATTTCGTTCTGATAGCAGATTTCAAACCGAACGGAAAGTGCAAATTTTAATTTGGGGAGCCGTGTAACAAGACACGTTTTGCCTTGCAATGTTTAAGTTAACCATCCGGTATTTTCACTTCAAAAGTGCCATCCAGATGTGTGGTTCACCGGATATAAGTATTGTTTTAGTCTTTGCGATAACATTTGGATATATTCCTTTGGCCTCACAGGGGACGAACTACTCGGAGGAAGAATTTTAGTTTCACTGCACGAAGATGAAACTGGTTGTTTTTGGGGGCACCGGACCAAGCGGTATGGAAGTGGTACAACAAGCGTTGAAATGTGGTCATTCTGTAACCGTTATCGCTAGAACGCCTGGGAATATGGAGTTAAAGTAAGTGAAATGGCATATATTCTCTATATATTAATAATAATAATAAAGACGTATTAGGAGCATTATACAATAGTCTCAATACTCTTACAACAATATATTCTTAATGTTACTTATAAAACTAATTATAGTTTCATTATAAAATAAAGCCTACTACATATATTACCACTATGAACAAAAAAAATATTAATTAAAACTATTAATTATGTAACAAGACAACTAAGTATGACGAATCCCGCGAAGAACCAACCAAACAAAAAGAATAACGTGGATTGTTCGGAGCAAAATCATGGCGCGTGTGTCTACAGCGAGTACAGTTCGATGAGTTTTATTCCAAGTTAATTACTGCACGCACGCGCACAGATCAAATTGAAGCACGCGCACTGTCGTCAGCATACGTAGCGTGCTTCGTTTGCTTGCGTGTGAAGACCAACCGTTTTTGCGCGAGCTTGAAAAACAAAGGTTAAAAATCTCGGTATAGACAATATGGTATTTCACTAAATATTATTTAGATGGCGAAAAGGATACTTGGAGTTTCTCAGATTCCAATAGAAGAACACTTTACCGACCACTTTTAGAAGTATCTCGTTCAAAATCGTACAGGAAAAAATGAAATTCGAAATCGCGGAGCACTTCAGTGCACGTCCAAACAGTGTCACGTCACGTCATATAGACTCTAAAGTAAATGGTTTTACCCTAGGAGTGTCATTATATGTGTGAAGTTGATTGTCCAGGTTGTTGTAGTCTTGAGAAAGACTATTGTTGGTGACTGACGTTTCAACGGCCTCAGCGGTGGTCATCTTCAGAGTATATATAAGTCTTTCCATAGGTAGCCCAGACACACATTGCGAGTATGAATAGATATAATATATAGTTATACTAGAAGTTACTATCGGGAAAGTGCTGCCTCAAAATTCAAGGCAGTTGTGATATTGTGCAAAATAGCACAAATAAGTGGCGGGCCGCTTATTGAAATCAACAGATGTAAGCCAACAGATGTAAGTTGAACAGTTATAAAAATGCAGTTGAACATAGAGATAAAATAGTTGTATAACATAGTTCTCTGTACAAGGCTTGCATAAAAATGCAGTTAAATATGAACACAAAAAGTTGACATTATAACAGTCGATAAACTAACAACTGCCAGAAGTTCAGCGCTAAAGCAGAAGACGCTATGTGACGATTGACGAACGAGGCTCTTCACAAAAATATCGTGGCCAGTAGCTAAAGAGATTTTATTTTGTTTGCATGCAGGCCGTTGGCGAGTTCTATCCAAACATTTGATTCGAATAGTTTCCGCATCCGGCGATTATACAAACATCTACGAGTTACGTCATAAAACGTCATAAATCTGTGGACATCCATGAAAAAATCGAGCGTGATTTTAATGTAGATCGACTATACATAGTTCCGCGAAATTTTTATAATTCATTTATTTACCGCATAAAATGCATACTGTTAGCCTGTAATTGTTCATATCCTCTTTCAACATCAATACATTCTATATGACTTGTTTATAGACCATAAACATCAACACAAAGCTAATATTCGCGCGGTATTAGAATTCGCGCAGAGCCAAGGTGCGCGAAATTAAAACTGAGCGAAAAATAATCCGCGCGAAAAGGCAAAGAGAACTGACGAGAAAATTTTGATGATTCGGCAAAAAAAAAGGGGAGATGAACAGGAAAAGAACGCAAAATAGTGCATTATACACCGTTATCGTTAAAAACCAAATATGCTGTCCTCTTCATCTACCCCTCCTGTTGTTTCTATCGGGATATTTTCGTGTTTAGCGCAATCGTAAAGGTAAATACGAATCTCTCAGAGTTCAGACCTCCTTGGGGTAAAGAAGATCTCCTAAACTTTGAATCACGCACAATTGCAGTCAGAATTCCAATTCATACTCAAAATAAAATTTGCAAAATCTCTAAATTTATCTAGGTAACTGTCGAACCAAGGATATATTTTCGATCTTTCCGAATCTGATTTTGGTATACAAACCAATTGCGTGTGGGATATAGATTTCCTTTTAATCCCTGCTTTCGTCACTCATATAACGACTGGTTAATCTTTGATGCCCATATTTTCTCTGTATTCGTATAGTTAGGAGATCTGCATAACTTAGCAAAAATTAACCACGTTGAAGCGGAATTAGGTTCTTCCTTGGTGTCCTTTTGTCCCAACTGACAAGTTGCATAGTTACATGTACAGATTTACTTGCTTGTTTATACCAATATACACAGGTTTCCTTTGCGGATACCTCTTTATGCGGTCACGCTTTGTATATTTTCCAAAAATGGTAAACCAGGGCAACACTTGTAACGCGAATCAATTTTACTAGTATGCTCTCTTTGAAAGGTGCGCGAAATTAAAACGCGCGAATTTATGACTGAGTGAAAATTAGTACTAAGCGAATTTAATGTCTATGTATTTTATTCCCAAGGCCCACATTCATTCAATTTAACCTTTATTCCTTTTGCTAGACACGCGAATTTAGAGGTAGTCAAGGGAGATGCCTGTGATTTGAACAGTTTTGTGTCGGTGTTGTCTAAGAAGGACGCAGTGTTGTCATGTTTGGGAGCAAAGATAAAAGGCCCCTTTGCTTCAACTACTCTATATTCAGACAGTATGAAAAATATAATCGAAGCGATGAAAAGGTATGTCACATTTTTATTCGCCAATTCGTAAGGAATATGTCAAAACATTATACTTTCCTCAGGAAATGCCCAGCGACACGCAAATTCAACCACGGAGACTAACTATTGGGTGACGGTTTCATATAAATCCCGTCTTACTCTGATGAAGGGCTCCGCTCGAAACGTCAGTATTTCGTCCCTAAATTCTTGGCAGTTTTTGCATGAAAAATACGCCGTCTGTCATGGTGGACCCACATTTCCGCCCGCCCCCAAACGTAATGCCTGCCATGCAGGCTAGGACACGTCACGGAAGTGTTTTCAGTGAGGTCCTGTACTCTAATATAATTCTAAGACCCAACCGAGACCAGTTGCGAAAAATGCAACTCCAAGGTCTTCGGTGAGTAAGACTTTTTCTAGTAGAAAATTTCCACATAAATGTTCACCGGTATTACCATCATCCATATATACTACAACTCACGACTCGCTCTCAGCAACGGTCTACGTGGCTCAGTTGTCAGAGCACTGCACTACATTCGCGGAGACGTCATGAGTTCAATTCTCACCGAAGGCCTTAGAGTTTAATTTTAGATACAGCAAAATTCCGCGTATAGGAACCTACTATTTTCCAGGTCAGGGTGAATAGGTTCTTACATATTTGATGCATAAGACAAAATAAGCGTGTTTAGGTTCTTAAATAGGTTCTTCTTTTTTCAAAGAGTGGTGCAGGTCATGAAATTTTAAATACAATTTAAATTATTTTACATCGGTTTCTATAATAATACTTTATTCAATCAAAAAAAAAAAAAAAAATGATAAATAATTCTATGCAGTACTGTACTGCTTAACACTGACATTTGTTTTGTTGACAATTTTATTATACCAGTAGAAGTTGAAAGTACAAGTGCTGTTTCATATAAAGTCTGAAACACTTTCATGAAAGTAAATTTTGCAGTCTAGGAGTTTAATACCCTGAAACACATTTATCTGGAACTGTATAAATCACTGCCAAGCCTTTTCCTCTTATAAAAATGGGTGTCTAAATGGCAAATTTCAGGCTGTAGGTTCTTAATCCACTAGGTTCTTATACGCGGGATTTTACTGTATACGTTGTTGTTTTATTTGACTTAGGAATGATGTTACTCGTCTTATTGTAATCACCTCTTGGTGCACTCAGCCTGGACCAAATAATCCCTGGTTTATTGAGTGGTTTTTAAAACCATTCATCATTGGAGGATGCCTTAGGGATATGGCTGTTATGGAAACGATGCTTGAAGAAGCAAATCCTGGTGAAATAAATTATACAATAGTCAGACCACCTGGTTTGTCCTTGGGTAAGCATCAATGTTAATTATCGTTCAATTTAGGGGGAGTGGTCATTAATTATTGGGGGGGGGGGAGGGCCAGTAAAATATCTAAAACAAGGGCCCAAAAATCTTGGCCCTCCCCAAAACACCAACCCAGAAAATTATAACCCTCCCCTGAGATAGCTTCCTTCCATTATTGGAATCAACTTAGACGCAAGAATCATGCAGTGGCGGATCCAGATCCAGGATTGTAATTCGAAAGGGCGGCACACATGAAGAATCAGCACGTTGTGCTGTATGTTTGAAACGAGGCGTTCCACTAGAAAATTTTAATTTTGCAAAGCCCAGAAGTGCTTTTCCGGCGATTTCTGATAATAATTTTTGCGAAATTCGGGCACCACGCCGTTGCTAAAAATGCACGATTACAAAGGGGCATCAAGATTATGAAACACTTTAATATAAACTCAGAAGTACTCAGAAAAACTCAGAAGTAGAACCATTGACATGGCAAAAAAAAGAAAACACTTGTTTGCGGGATTTTAAAGGGGGGGGGGGATGCGAGTGCCGAGTGCTCCCTCCATAATACATTAAAAGGGTCCAAGTTTTATTACAGAAACTGGGCATTGAACAATTTTTTTGGCCCTCCCCAAATGGGAGCCCAAAATATCTTAGCCCTCCCCCTAAATTTACCGGCCCTCCCCCCCCCCCAGGCTTATTTGCGTGAAGGTGCGCGGGAAAACACGCGGGGAGAAACGCCGAAGGTGCGCGTCACGCGGCAAAATAAGCGCCTGGGTACGAGGCTTGTCCAGGGCTGGTTTATTTATATACCAAGAAATTCATTGAGAAGGTCGAATTTTAAAAGAAGAAAAAAGTTCCTTTGAAAAGCCAAAATGGGTCAGTTTTTACTTATTGTATCACGGTTGTGAATATCTGGCCTTTTAAGAGGACAAAAAGCTAAAGAAATGTTAGCGAAAATCGCGTTTAATTGTTGTTTTTGGATGTTTATCAATTATCACCTAAAAATTATGTTTTCATTCATATTATGCTTTGTTACTTCACAAATTCACTTTACTAAATAATAATCATAATAATTGTAATAAATATGTGTTGTTAGCTAACTTTTTATCCTATTTATTTTGTCTAACAAAATATTATTATCAACCGTGGACAATTCAGTCAGTGGGTAAATTGCAAAGACTTGAGTCGATTTTTAAAGTGGATTTTGCATGATAACTTCGTAAATTTTGTATTTGGTTGATGTATTTTCTGTTGAGTTCAGCCTTATTACTCTCAGTTCAGGTTTTTGCTCCTGACAGTGGGCTGTGAGTTTATAAAGAAACAGCCAGTTTCATCTGCAGTAGGTTGATAAGAAACTCACGCCGCCATTTTGTTTTTTTTCATGATTACTAGTGATATATTAGCCCGGGGCACAGGGGCACAGACCAGTGATATGAGCTGATATCTTGTTGTAATAATAATAATAATAAGCTTTATTTACTCAGGGTAACTCCATCAGTAATTTATAATTAAATATAACATGAATTAATTACAAAATAAGTTATTAAGAATTATAGTTTAAAATACAACAATGAAAATTTAAATTATTATGAGTAGGACTAAGCAGTAAACACGACTAATTAATTAATATTAATGTAAGCTCTTTTAAATGCTGCAAGAGAATTTGCGTTTTTAACATCAAATGGAAGTAAATTCCAAATTTGTGCTGATGAGTATCTAAATGTTCGTTTTAGATTATTTGTCTTTGGCTTAGGGAGAACAAAATTCTCCTTTTTTCTAGTGTTATAGGTGTGTCTATCCATATGACGAACAAGATTAACATTTACACCCTCTGATTCCATATGTAAACATTTGTACATAAGTATGGCTTTATGTAAATGTCTTCTCTTCTCTAGCTCACACCAATTCAGGTCTGACAGTACTTCATCTGAAGGTGTCATGATATCCCGATTCATAATTACTTTAGCGGAACGATTCTGGAGTCTCTGTATTTTTGTTTTAGACGACTCATTGCAGATGTCCCATACAACGTCGCAGTAATCAAACAGGGGCAAAATATATATATATATATATATATATATATGTAATATGTATATGTATATATGTATGTATGTATTTTCGTATGTATGTAATATTTCACAAACCGCACAAGAGGGCTTTATCGGATATAAAACACAAGGCGATAGGCGAGTGGTTTAGAGCTGATAAAGCCCGTACTGCAAGGTTTGTAAATGTCTTCTAAACAGGTCGATTCATTTCATACGTTCATTGGCGTGGTAATTTTGAAAATTAACATTATCTCCGCCATTAAAAAAAAGGTAGAAATTTAGAGTCTATATCAGATATATAGATGTGATACGGGTCGTGATTTTCTTTTGTGTTTTGCTGATGAATTAGTAATTAGGTTTAGAAATATATATATATATATATATATATATATATATATATATATATATATATATATATATATATATATATATATATAAATATAAATATAAATATAAATATATAATATACTTTCTTTGGTTACATTGTAGCTGAAGGCAATGGAAATTACAAAATTGAAGAAGGTCAATGTAATGTTGGAACCGCAATGCGTATTCCTCGTGCAGATGTGGCTCATTTCATGCTTGCAGCATTGGAAACTGACAAGTACAATCACAAAGCCGTGGCAATAGGAAGCTTGGAAATCTGATCACAAGTACAGTGTAATTAAAATATAGACATTTGGTGCTTTTTAATATTTTTTCATTAAGGCGCTCCATAGGAAAACAGTAAATTTTAAAAGTTTCAAGGACATTGGCAACCAAAAATAAGTAATTTTATATATATTATATACATATATTATATGTGCTTATATATATATATATATATATATATATATATTATATCTTTTGTATGACTCAGCTATAGTTCAAACATAGTTTGGCATTATGAAAATAATCAAATTGCATCATTTGTATCACAAGCTAGGAATACCCTGTAAACCCAATAAATTAAAATGAGTAACCAAAATAATACATGGGATGAATTAATAGAGAATACTAATTAACCTAATTTAGTATTCTGTAATTCGGATACAGAATACTAATTACGCTAATAAAACAGAATACTAATTAAATTACAGAATACTAATTAGCGTAATTGGTATTCTGAATCAGAATAATAATTAACCGAATTAGTATTCTGTAATTCAGATACAGAATACTAATTATGCTAATTAGTATTCTGTAATTAAGATACAGAATACTAATTACGCTAATTAGTATTCTGTAATTAAGATACAGAATACTAATTACGCTAATTAGTATTCTGTAATTCAGATACAGAATACTAATTACGCTAATTAGTATTCTGTAATTCAGATACAGAATACTAATTATGCTAATTAGTATTCTGTAATTCAGATACAGAATACTAATTACGCTAATTCAGATACAGAATACTAAGTACGCTAATTAGTATTTTGTAATTCATAAACAGAATGCTAATTATGCTAATTAGTATTCTGTAATTCAAGTGAAACAACAACACCAACAACCCTGTATCAACAGTTACAAGTGCTGAAAAGGTTACATACTATAAATATATACATTTGTTCCAACATATTTTTGCTTCTAATAGCTAAGCAGTACTACTTATTACATATGTAAAGGCTAAGCGACTTCGGAGGAAACAGCTCAGTCCAGTCACTGAAAACAGTTTTAAGCTGAGCACTCTGCCAAAGACAGGAAAAGGTGCTTTTGAGAAGCCAGGAAGTTGCCAGGCCAATCGCTTCTAGATTGGGATCTCATACGATGAATCAAAATATTCAAAGATTATAAAAGACAAGCTATCACTTGCGCACAGTCTACTTTACAGTACCACAGGCCATAAGCAGAACGATGCTCATACGAGGAAGCGAATACCCATGCCGAGAACTGATCAGTAATCTATTTCACCTGTTGCCGAAACCAAAGATGTCACATGACACCGGTGGGAGGAGCCAAATAGCTCTGAATTGAATAACGTACGGCTCTGGTTGCAGCGCTTTGATTTTTTCCGCTAATGCGCTAATTCAGTTCATGAAGTTGTCACATGGTCCAAAAGACGCAAAGTTGCTTGATATGTGTCCTGGGAACAACAAGGAATGGTCACAAAGCACAATAATTTCTATAACGTTTATACTTGTCTGGTGGTCGATTTTGCGCGCGGTGTCATAGGTTCAGTATTAGTGCGCGGTGTCATACATGTAGGTTATATGTTTAGTGAAAATTAGCCCTGAAAACACAAGGCCTTGGTAAGTCAAGGCAGATTGAACATGATGAATGCACAGTAGGTACTTGGACTTATAATAAAAAATATGTAAACACTATGCCCGCCATTACTCAGTGATTTATCATAAGAAAAATCGTCGTAGCTCTTCAGCCTCTCGGCGCTAAAATCCAAGATGTTCACTCTGACAACACCAACAAACTGATCATCGCACGCTACCCCTGTCATGTTAATGACATGCGCATGAAAAGTTCGACGTTTGAAACGGCCGCCTTACTCTGACGAAGGGCTTTGTATTTTGTATTATATTTAAACTTATTTAAAAACGGTAGCCCTTCAGAGCGCGTAGGCATCTGGTTTCCAAGGGGCCGTTTGTACAGGATATACAGGATATAAATAATATACAACAGACAAAAAAATAAACAAATGTACATAATCTTAACTAAAATCTATTTAAAACTACAAAACCATTAACTGAATACTTAGACTTAGTTGCCCGAGAGAATAGCCTTGAACTGCTTTAGTGAGCATTTATTTCTTTTGGTATCTTTTGGTAGATTATTCCACAGACTAGCACCAGAATAAGCAATACTTTTCTTCATAAAATTTGTATTGGGTTTTAACACCTACAATCACTCTACTTACCGTGGATGGTAAGGTGCAGACCTGTATGTTGCTCAGTTTTCTGGCAGTTGCTCAGTTACTTGGATTCAGGTCTAAGGCCAATGATGTAACGATCCCCCGTCTTGACCTGTCCACCAAAGGTCTGGCCTATCACACCGAGCTTATCGGTGGAATATTTATTGTATTTCTAATCGTTATTTTTATTTTTTTATTTTATACATTTATGTATTTTATTTATTTATTTTTGGGAGGGATGGTGGGCTAATTTCCTCCGTACCCAAACCACCTTCTATTAGCTCTGCTACTCTGCGTGTCCGCTGTCTCAAGGTGTAATGCCTATTCCTCCGCGAGTACCGTTGCTTTTAAGCCTTCTCTCGCCCCAGGCCTTGCGCGTTCCTTTGTTGTTAACCTTGGTTATGACTAACCTCATTTTGTAAGGCGTATAGTCAGTGTTATTACTGCGTAGACTATATATTGAATTGTTGTTAACACTAAACATGCTGGTCATGCTATTTGGAAGTGTGTTGTGTTTTACTTTATGCATAAATAATAATTTATTATATTTCCTTCTGTCTTCCAACGATTTCCAACCTAATTCCCCCAGCACGTTCGCTGATGGCACATCATATGATCTTCCAGTAATGACTCTTGCTGTCCTATTTTGCATTTTTTGCAATTAGTCTTGTAGACCAATACTACAATTGTCCCAAACGAGACTACAATAGTCAAAATGTGGGAGCCAAACTATGGGCTCCGCTCGAAACGTCAGTATTTCGTTTCTAAAATCCGCTGTTCACCACTTTTTCTCCGCTTTGCTAGTTTAAATATAGGCAGGCGTCGGAATTAGCTAAAAATCGGACGTAATGCCTAAAACGAAAGCATGAGGTTGGCAACAGGTTGGCAAATTTCCCGTTGCATAGTGTAGCTAATCATGATTTTGTAAACATATCCTGTTAGCTGTGTAGTTGCGGGCCTGCGGCATCTGAGGAGCCTATTAGAAACCACGTAAATCAAAAGGGCGGATCACATTTCGGTAGCTCATGATTTACTATTGAAATAACTCTGGATATCAAGAGAGAAGTTTAGCATACATTTTCCTTAAAGTTGACTAAGATGTGAAGGCAAGATTATTGCTTCGTCTGCTCATAGTCAATCGAGATATGTGGTCTGGAAACTCGGCAAACGTCAAAGCGACTATAATGAGCTACGTTTTGATGTTTTGAACCGTACCTTACACCGTGCACATGCTTTGTTTTAGGTTTATTAATATTTAAACCACACCGTTGAGCGATTAAACCCAAACCATTCTATTGGATGATTGCTTCATTATACTAAAATACAATAGGTTTAGTGACCGTGCACAAAATTGCATAAAGACAAACAAAAAAATAGAACAAAGACTTTAGCTGAGTTTCCAGACCATATCTCGATTGACTATGGTCTGCTTTTCTCTTTTGCTCTGAACTCACCCTGTTAGCTACAGTTGCGGCATCTGAGGAGCCTATTAGAAACCACCTAAATCAAAAGCTTATGATTTACTATTGAAATAACTCTGGATGTCAAGAGAGAAGTTTAGCATTACATTTTCCTTAAAGTTGACTAAGATGTAAAGGCGAGACTATTGTTTCGTCTGCTTTTCTCTTTTGCTCTGAATTCGTATCACATATAAACCAGCCAACTCTTAGCTTTAAGGTTAAAACCAAATAAGCGGAGTAACTTAATTGCATGCCATCAGATATTAATCTTCCCTTACAAACTCTACTAAACGAATGATAAAGTACACTAAACAGTTTGGCTTCCATTTTTGGTGAAAACATGTGCATCATTGGCCAATATCGCACAACGGTCAAGACGGCATAGGTCGGCAATTTTTGCCGTCTTGACCGTTGACGATAGGTGGGCAATTAGGTCGGCATTCCCGAATTCTAAGGCCTATAGAATATTTGGCCGCCACGATTATTAACTTATATATTTTCTTAATACACACTTTTTTTATATAAGAATAGTGTTTTTCATGCCCAGGCTGGATATTCTTATTTTTCTGCCGATTTTAGGCTGAAAATATTCTTGTGAATATTCTTAGATTACAGAGTATAGTATTTCAGTTAATTAAAACGGATGTGACCAGGAATTGAAGTGTCAAAATATAGAACTGTATGCATGGTAACTGTATCGTATTACATTGCGCATGTGATTTCAGTCGCTTTACCATACTTTTCAAAGGTAAAATAAAGTTCATTTTTAAAAAAACATCTGTGATTTTATTGTATTTTATTTTCAAAACGCAAAAATATTCAAAACAAAATCTCAGCCTTGGGTATATTCTTAACATATTCTTAAAATTTCGCCAATTTCAGCCTCGATATTCTTATAAAATATATTCTTATACTAGAAGTTACTATCGCAAGGCGAAGTGCTGCCTCAAAAGTCATAGGAAGCCTATTTTTTTATAAAATTTCCAAAATGAACCCACTGTAGTATGTACACATTTCTATCAATTATTTTCATTATATTTAAATACAGCAGACTTAAATTACAAATGACTATCACTTATCTGAATATAATTGGCAAGGCTTTTGACTACAGTATACATTACGACTACAGTATGTATAGTTGGTGATTGGTAAACAATTCTTATATAAAAAAAGAGTGTAGCACACCGAGTACCTACCCCCTTGAATTAGTTCTGTGGAAATGACTCAAGACAACTCAGTTCATGTTAACGAGATCTTTATTCATTAGGTATAAAATGTATTTGAGAAAAACAAAATTGTGGCCAAACACAATTAGTTAGAAACAATTGTGGCCGAAACAAAAAGTTGAATCAGTAACAAGATTATATGCATGCACTAATAATTAACAGAGAAATGTCACATATGTTTATGCTTAAATGTCATTTGGCTTGCAAATTCAATTCCTTCCCCACAGCATTCAATCGATCAAGTGTCCAAAAAATGCACTCGCGATAGGACTTTCTTCCAAACCATGCATGAATTCAAGAGCTGCTGCCAGAAACTCATCACGAGCTATCTTCCCATTGCCATTGGTGTCCAGTATATTGAAGCAATGGACGACGCCTTCTTCCGCAATATCAGGGCCTAATACTTTGAAGAATGCTTTGAACTCCGGTATGGAGATGTAGCCGTCATCATCTGTGTCGATCACGTCGAACATCATGCCGCTGGCGACAAGGGAGGCCTTTTGCTGTTTAGGGTTCATGGCGAGCAGTGAGTCACTGGCTTTCTTGGCTGCTTCCTCTATAGGAATCTTCACTCCTGCTTTTAGACCAATCTCATCAGCTACCCTCAAGAACTCTCTGCGTGTTGCTTGAGCTTGCGCTGGAGTCATTTCACCGCATTCTGTCAACTTAATGCCCATCAGTTCGTAGTCCTCTCGAGATAAGACGCCATCGTTGTTCACATCTACTCTATCCATACGTGTTCTCATTTTTCGCAAGTGGTAAGCTCTCTGTACATCGGTTACAACTCGAAGACTCATGATGATCAATGCTTGTGAACTTCTGATAACTGCTCCAAGTGAACTTCTGAAAGGAAATGCCAAATTCAATGGGCTAGCTCTATATATAGAGAGAGAGAGGTGTGGTGAGAGGGACCTCCAATTGTTCGTCTCATAAAGTGCCTTAGGAGCTATTTAGCCACTCCTTCTACGGTCTCCATGTGCATATCTCGCAACTGATTGAACATGAATTTGTTTTGTTTTTATTAACTTTTTTACCGAATATAATGTAATGTAATGTTTATTTATATAGCGCTAATCCCTTTGCTCTTAGCGCTTTACAATGAAGATAAATAAAATAATTACAACATGCTTAAAGAACTCCTAAAGCCCGGCGCACACTAGAGCTATCTGCTTAGCAAAACTTCATTCGTGACCGATGGCGTAAGGCGTTAGCTCCAGTGTGCGGGGCAGTTTCGTAAGCATTTTGTCACTCGTGCCGTCTTTCACAAATATTCAACATGTTGGATAATTTTTGTCACGAATGACAATTTCCCCTGGTGTGCGGGGAAGTGAAAGCAGCAAGCTTACAACGTATGCATGCGTATTGCCGGAAAGTTGTAAGCTTGCTGCTTAATTTCCGCTTTCGAAATTTCGGGCTGCGGGCAGGCTACTGTGTATCGAGCTGACTAATCTGGCTGCAGAGTTTTGGACAGATTGGAGTTTTTGGATCATGTGTTTCGGTAGACCAAAAAATAAAGAATTACAAAAGTCTAGCTTGGATGTAATAAATGCATGTATCAAGGTTTCAGCTGAGTGTGCCGAGATATGCTTTATTATACGACACAGATTACGTAGTGTCAGAAATGCAGATTTACATATATTGTTTATATGGCATTCCATGGACATGAACGAGTCGAAAGTTACACCAATATTTCTAGCAGTGTCCAAAAAAACAAAAAAGTTTCAATAATTAAGCAATCCTGTTCTAGGTCACGTTGTCGTTCAGAAGATGCGGTGGCATAAACGTAATATATATTTCTACATACCGTATTTACTCGATTAAGCGCCGCCCCCGATTAAGCGCCGCATATGAGATTAAAAATATTAAAGAGCGCCGCCTTCGAATAAGCGCCGCACTTCTTCACGACAATGCGGCGCTTAATCGAAGCACTGTCAGACAGAACCAGTGATATAGTCAAGTTTAACCAATTTTAGCGGTGGGCAAAATGGTCCACACGCTCGTTAAATTATTCATATACCAACCACAATATTAACCCATTCAATTTTACGAAAAAATAAAATAATAAAATTTTAAAAATGTAAAGAGCGCCGCGGCGCTTAAACGAGTAAATACGGTATTTGTTATTTTAATTGCACTTCGTGACGACAATGCAAAATATACGACGGGGGACAAAATACAAATAACGACATGATTACCTCGAAAAATAATTAATTTTGATAAACTTCACCCACTGTAAATTGTCTGAGAGCTCATGAGAGTCTTCAAGTGATTGGTTTAGGTGTAAGTGCTGTGCGATATTGGCCAATGATGCGCATGTTTTCACCAAAAATGGAAGCCTAATTGTTTGGTGTACTTTATCATTCTTTTAGTAGAGTTTGTAAGGGAAGATTAATATCTGATGGAATGCAATTAAGTTATTCCGCTTATTTGGTTTTAACCTTAAAGCTAAGAGTTGGCTGGTTTATATTAGATTGAGAGCCTCGTTGATCTTGCCGCGGCAAACGCGCATATTTATGGTGTCCCATTTTGTATAATATATTGCTGGGTAATGGGACCTACACTGGTGTTGAATATTGTAAAATAATTCGCAAACAGTATATTGAGCATAACGAATATCGCAACAATTCTATCATATGGATAATACGGATGACTGACATGGACAATGTGTAGACGAAAATATAGCCGAGGGCGGTGGTGTGTTTGAAAATGGAGAGATTGGAATATTTGAATAGAAATGCGTGTTGATTGGGTGATTGGTAATCTATGTGTTGTAGTAGGCTTTATCTTATAATGAAACTGTAATTAGTTTTATAAGTAAAATTAAGAATATATTGTTGTAAGAGTATTGAGACTATTGTATAATGCTCCTAACACGTCTTTTATTATTATTATTATTATTATTAATCACGATTTTGTAAACATAGCCTGTTAGCTACAATTGTGGCATCTGTGGAGCCTAGAAACTAAGAAGTGTAGGCTATGTGTAGATCGCCTGTGGTAAACCAAATAAATAAAAATGGCTGTGATCACATTTCGGTAGCTTATGATTTACTACCGCCGAGAGGTTATTTGGGGCCCAGGGCAAAATATCGTTTTGGGGCCCTGATGACGTCATAATATCCAGTGGGGGCACTGATCTCTAAATAAAAACTGGATTGAGCTTTCTATTGTATCTGATGAGCTGATTTTGAAGCCTGCATATTTGCATAATGTAAATTAACGAGAGATCATTAGAAACTCCGAGTTTGCAAGCAAATCAAACTGTGACGCTAGCAAAATAGGTTTAGTGTCTGGCCAATATAATATATCCCATTATTTTTAAGAAAATATTCTTGATGATTGTACTATTTTTATGGCAGCGCCACAGTGGTCGAGGACCCTTACTCCCACCCAGTTTCCGTCGATTGCGATACTGTCTTTAATCTTCATCATGTCCAAAACTCAAAAGTTCAAAAATGTTGGGGGCCCCTCTCAAATTGGGGGCCCGGGGCAACTCCCCCCCCCTCTCGGCGGCCCTGGAAATAACTCTGGATATCAAGAGATCAGAAGTTTAGCATACATTTTCCTTAAAGTTGAAAGATGTAAAGGCAATATTATTGCTTCGTCTTCTTTTCTCATCTTTTCCTCTGAATTCGTATCACAAAACTCATAGGTGGGCAATTTTTTGCCGTCTTGACCGTTGACGATAGGTGGGCAATCAGGTAGGCATTGCCGAATGCCGACCTTCCAAGGCCTGAGAAGGTTTTCCGTGCAAAAAATAAAACTCGAAATGCAATAAATATATATATGTGAGTCGTGTCACAAAAAACCGCCACGATTGTTAACTCATTTTCCTAATAGTACACCCATCCCCCTTGAATTTGTTCTATGGAAATCACTTAAGACAACTTCAGTTCATGTTTGTTAACGAGATCTTTATTCATTAGGTATAAAATGTATTTGAGAAAAACAATTCAAATTGTGGCCAAACACAATTTTAGAAATAATTGCGGCCGAAACAAAAACGTGGAATCAATAACAAAACTTTGCATGCATTAATAATTAACAGCGAAATGTCATTGTTTATGCTTAAATGTCATTTGGCTTGCAAGTTCAATTCCTTCCCTACAGCATTCAATCCATCAACTTTCCATAAAATGCACTCGCGATAGGGCTTTCTTCCAAACCGTGCATGAATTCATGAGCTGCTGCCAGGAACTCGTCACGTGATATCTGCCCATTGCCATTGGTGTCCAGTATATTGAAGCAATGGACGACGCCTTCTTCAGGAATATCAGGGCCTAATACTTTGAAGAATGCTTTGAACTCCGGTATGGAGATGTAGCCGTCATCATCTGTGTCGATCAGGTCGTACATCATGCCGCTGGCGACAAGGGAGGCCTTTTGCTGTTTAGGGTTCATGGCGAGCAGTGAGTCACTGGCATTCGTGGCTGCTTCCTCTATAGGAATCCTCACTCCTGCTTTTAGACCAATCTCATCAGCTACCCTCAAGAACTCTCTGCGTGTTGCTTGAGCTTGCGCTGGAGTCATTTCACCGCATTCTGTCAACTTAATGCCCATGAGTTCGTAGTCCTCTCGAGATAGGAAGCCATCGTTGTTGATATCTACTCTATGCATACGTGTTCGCATTTTTCGCAAGTGGTATGCTCTTTGTTTCACGGTTACAACTCGACCGCAACTCATGATGATCAATGCTCGTGAACTTCTGATAACTGCTCCAAGTGAACTTCTGAAAGCAAATGCCAAATTCAATGGGCTAGCTCTATATATAGAGAGCCACCAGAAAAGGGTGGGAAAAAGAGGCGTGTGCCCTGACCGTGTGGTGCGAGATGTGGTGAGAGGGACCTCCAATTGTTCGTCTCATAAACTGCCTGAGGAGCTATTTAGTCACTGTTTGGCCTAGTCCAGTCCCCGTTTTTGTTCCTCCTACGGTCTCCATGTGCATGTCTAGCAACTGATTGAACATGAATTTGTTTTGTTTAATTAACTTTTTTACCGAAGTTCATGGTGACAATGGGAAAATTTACGACTGGGGACTTAGATGTTTCCTTCAACCAAAAAATATAAATAACGACATGATGCCTGGCAATTACCTCCAAAAATAATTAATTTTGATAAACTTCACCCACTTTAAAATGTCTGAGAGCTCATGAGAGTCTTCAAGTAATTGGTTTAAGTGTAAGTGCTGTGCGATATTGGCCAATGATGCACATGTTTTCACCAAAAATGGAAGTAACTGTGTAGTATACTTTATCATTCTTTTAGTCGAGTGTAAGGAAATATTGATCACTGATGGAATGCAATTAAGTTATTCCGCTTATTTCGTTTTAACCCTAAAGCTAAGAGTTGGCTGGTTTATATTAGATTTTGACATGCATTTGAGAGCCTCGTTGATCTTGCCGCGGCAAACACGCATATTGATAGTGAGGTTTAAATAACCCAAATGAATGTTTGCCATAAATGTACAATGTTCACAATGTTTTAATATAAAAACTAAAAACGAAATCTTACAGATTATCAAAAAACCTAAGGGGTCGTTCACAATTGTCAACATTTTCCTTTGTGAATATTTAAGATTTGCAAACGTTTGCCGGGTTCTTGTGTACCTCAGTTGTCTATGGTGCACTGTCTATATGTTAACCTTCGCTCTCCATCCAGGCTATATAGGGCTGTATATATAGGGTATTTACATACAAGTGTTTGTATAATTTGTTGGAGTGTAACCAAAAGTCGAGTGTCGAGAGTCGAGAGAAAAAGTCGAGAGTCGAGACTAAAAAGTTGAGAATCGACAAATGTCGAAAAAAAGACGAATAAAATATATTGTAAACATATAATGTTTCAAAAGTTATAAAAAGTTATTTCAGCATGTCAAAACACGCAAACGAAAGTCTAAACGGAAGCCAAGATATATCCAATAACCAATTACTACTAAATTTGTCAGATAGAAGAACCAGGCGAAA
>JAYKKM010000071.1:1997500-2040000 GCA_035772405.1 Chrysogorgia sp. JL179-B06 | reverse complement strand
TCAGGAACTAAAGCCATGCGGGCCAGCTTGTTCGTCAGAAACGGCGTTGCGCGCGGCCCGCAGTGGTTCACAAACAAGCGAACCGCAACTGTTCCAATTTCAACATTTCCAAATAAATCTAGAGTTCACATGCAAATTATAGTTCTAACGATGCGATGCACTACGATCAATTCGTATGAAAACGAAAACACAAGCGCGCAAAGCACTCCTGACACTCACTCTTAATTAAGGTTAGCATTAGAAAACCATTAGGCGGGGGATTAGGGTTAGGATCTAAGTTGTTTTGGGGTTAGCAGTTCTATGATGTATTTCATCATACAGGCATGTGTATATAGCAGTACAATCTCTCATTTCGTTCCACCTCTCCAGGAGACGATCGCTTGCGGGAGGGGGTCATAGAACGCCCCGAGATAAATTGACTACCAAATGGGTTTGCGACATCAACCCACTCGTCATTTCCGATACAATATTCTGCTGCCAGAGAAATTTGACCAAATTCAAACATTGATGTAATATATGAAACACGAGGAAGTGTGTTTCATCAGGATATCCAAACACCGAGACGTTTGTTGAAAACCGAGGCGAAGCCGAGGTTTTTTAACAAACTTCGAGGTGTTTGGATATCCTGATGAAACACTCTTCGGAGTGTTTCATATTACATCTCAAACAAATCAGTATTTTAAGAGAAAATCGAGGTGAAAGTTGGCTTAATTTATGTAATTTCTTCCTCCGATATCCAAACCACCGTCTCGGTGCTGATTTCCTTTGTTTTCGGCTCATGAATTATTAATGAGTTTAAGATTACATGTTCGAAACTACATTTGTTCCAAAGCAAGCCTATCTCATCTCTCGCAGTAATTATCCTGTAACCAGAGAAGTATAAAACTCAAGAAATACAAAACTCAAGAAGCCTCCGAGGAGGAGAGTGCTCACACACTAAGTCCCGGTTTAGACGTCGAAATTTCACACGCGCCAAACTCAATGCAAATTAGCTTAAAGGTGCCGTCCAGTCCGTTCTGCGCATGTGTGATATTTCAAACGTGCGGGACCACTTCAACGGAATAGATTTGCGGCGAAGGTGCGAGTGGTAGTTTGATATATTATCCACATTTAGGAACAGAACAGCTTCTTATAACATGCTTTTTAGGCGGAAAGCTCAAGCGTAGAAAACAAATCCGCAATACTTCATGTTCAATGTTTATATAATGCAATATAAACAAACGATGTAAACAGAAATGTGGACATGCGCAGAACGGACTGGACGGTACTTTTAAACAGTAGATTACGTGAGTTCGGCACATGTGAAGTTCGATGGCTAAATCGGGCCTTAGTTGTTTTTTCTCCCACACAAGTACTTTAATTAATTTCGATTAAGCTGCTTTCACTGTGTAGTGCACTCTACTTAATTAAGTGTCTGTAACCCATGAAACAGTTACAACCGATTAGAACCGATAGCCAAATGGTTTATATAGGTAATACTAGAAATATTATTATTTATCGATTATAGAAATATTATTGATCTATCGATTAGAACCGATCATAGCCAAATGTTACACGATCGTTGCCAAATGTGTTATGTAACTGAGGGGGAGAATTAGTCAAAGGTGCAATAATAATAATAATAAAGACGTATTAGGAGCATTATACAATAGTCTCAATGCTCTTACAACAATATATATATTCTTAAAGTTACTTTTAAAACTAATTACAGTTTCATTGTAAAAATATGACAATTGCAATGACAATTGCAATGACAATTTTGTTGCAATGACATGTCCAATACTCAAGGGGACTTGGGATAGTAAAGCGGTAAGAAACAAAAACTTGAAAAGGAATGAAAGTGCATGAGCTAATAATAAAGGTTCCTCGCAAACTAAAATACCAAAAACAGAACTTGTAGGAAATTAAATAAAAGAAAAACGGTCGTTACGGCCATATAGGGATGTGTCGTGCCAAGTTTAAAAACGCTGCTTTCACTGTGTAGTGAGTGCACTCTACTTAATTAAGTGTCTGTAACCCAAATTGTCTATTATTTATAAACATTGTAAATAGTTGCATGAACAGTGGAATATTTAAAAATAAAGATTAAAGTCCAGCAAATGACTTTGAGACATGACAGAAATTTGAAATTTATTAGCTAACCTTTCGTTGCGACATGCAACATCTTCAGAGCGATTTAAACTATTTGATACAAGTATAGGTATACATATATACACAGTTCATTCAGTATTAGGTTACAACACGGTCAAAAATTTAAAAAAGGATTGCAAACGGTCAAATATATGTGATAACGATTAGTCAAGAGATTAAATTCAAATGTTGGCCAAGTTAATGAAACTTAGGTCAGGGTTAAGTGGGATTAAACACAGTTAGAATAGGGAAAGTGGGACAGAACTTATGTATGTGTGGATGTGTCGGCGTGTTTGGCAGACATAGTGATATATTTATTTGATATATTTCTTCGATATAGTGAAATATTTCTTTGATATCAACTTTGATATCAAAGCTTCTAATTTCCTGTGGTAATGAATTCCAAAGTTTTGGTGCTGCAACTGAGAATGTTCTGTCTCCATGAGTCACCGTTTTGGGTTTTGGCTCAAGTAGCAGATTTCGGTCGGATGATCTCAAAGCACGAGTAGGTTTATATTTAGTTAGTAAATCAGTAATATAAACAGGCGCCTGACCATGCAACGCCTTGAAAATAATTATTAGTATTTAAAAAACAATCCTTGAGCACAGGGGAGATAATGCTCCGATTTTTTAACCCCTGTAACAAGTCTAGCTGCTTTTAGCCAAATCTCTTCCGCCACCCCCGTACCTGCGCGTGTGTAGCAAACGTATATTACCCGTAATGCTCAACAATTAGATATCTCTCTTTTTAAGAGTGCTTCTGTATACCAAAACTCAAAAGACTTTTTCTTTCATCGCACAGTTAGTTAACCTAGATCCATGACTTAACAGTTATGTAAATCTGTTTTACATTTCAAACGCATGACGTTAAGATCTAAGTTAATAGATGGATTTTCATTATCAATATAATTTTTAACCTTTTATATCGATTTATTATATATAATAATATTTCTGGTATTACCTAAACCATAACCGCATCGAGACTACTACCTCCACGGCACTGCGACTTTGACTTCAATAAGCCCACCACTTATTTTTTTTGCAATTTTGCACAATATTACGACTGCCTTCGATTTCGAGGCAGCACTTCCATTGCGATATATAAATACTTGAGTATGATTTATTTTTAGTTGATCACGCAGGATAAGGTTGTTCTATTTATCCGAGCCAGAGGCTCATGTTTTAAGCGTTCGACTATTCAGTTTACCAGGCTCTTAGGTGAACGGAAAACCCAACTGATAGGGATTCCGAGGGCCTACGATTTAAGGGCGTTTTCCGAGAAGACTCGAAAGTCTTACCATTTGCTGGTGTTGTTCATAAGTAATCATGTAAACATTTATTTCGGTAAAATATCAATAAAAATACAGTAATACATCACAGCAATTAGGATTAACAAAACGTAATTTGCAGTCAAGCAACACAGGTAAACAACAATGTTCATGTATCCTGATTTTAACTGAGAAAATTCAACTTTAATTAGGAAGGTTCAGTTCCTTCAATTCAGTTCCTTTCAATTGATATAGGTTCTTTAATTACTTATAAAAATAACATATTTGAGGTGTTATTGAAACTCTCTTCAAGCATTGTTCAAATTTCCAATTTGTTCAATTTTTCAATGAAGGTTTTGATTGCTTTGCCAATGTCATCAGCTGAGTCTTCTTGAAGGAAGTGCTTTCCTTTAATTTTAACAACAGAAGTATTTGGCCACTCCAAAGCACCTTTCCTTATGGCATTGGTAAATAAACCAGGATCTGCCTCGAAGAACAATTTTGGAAGATCATCAGTGGTCTTGAGGTATTTGTTGAAATCTCTGACAATTTTAAGGACATCCTCTGGACCTCCTTTGACGAGTGGAATTTCCCGTGGCCATGCCAGGATGGGTCGACGACATTCACCCCCTTCCTTGTAAGGATCCAGATAAGCATTCATTTCTTCTGGTTCCAACTTTCGCATGATATTCTTCGGTAGCATTGTTTCTAAGAAAAAGTTGTTTTTCATTACCATCTCTTCACCTTCGTCCGACTTTATTGTTTTCATGTCTTCGTCGATATCTGGCCAGTCTTTCCATGTTGTTATGACATCCACAACGCTTTCCATATGCACCAGTGCCTTTATGCGGTCATTATTCAAGCGACACCAGTGAAATGCCAACGCTGACCCCCAGTCGTGGCACACAATCACCAGCTTCTCTGGTAGATCCAGCAACTCTATCCAGGCAGAGAAGTACTTGTAGTGATCTACCAACCTGTAGGACTTGTTACCCGATTTCCCTGACGCGCCCATGCCAATGAGATCGAGCGCAATACAGCGAGCTTGTGATTGCAAATGAGGAATAATGTTCCTCCAGAGATACGAGGATGTTGCGTTGCCATGGAAAAATAGAATTACCTCATCTGAATTCTTCTCTGTATCGAAGTAACACATGTTATCTAGAACACATCTAACACATGTAACACATCTAACACATGGAATCTAGAACTTCTATTTTCTTGCATTGTGCGAACCACTGCGGTCCAGTAATCAGATTTGTTGGCTTTGGAGAGAGAATTTCGCACGTCATGATTTCGGTTTTGACTTGAGGTCAGGACTGAATTACAGTGTGCAAGTTTTAGTATAAATACTCATGTGAGATTTCGGCGCATGTGCACGCTCGGGTGCATTAATGCCTGGCTCCAGGTCAAATTACGGGGAAAACACATTAAAATCGATAAAAAATTCAAAATGTGTTTGGTTTGAGTAATGATGGATTGAACATAATAGTATAAATTTTGTAAATTTTATTGACATGTTGTTGCCATAGAAACATGTCACGTGACACCGTGGCTGCCAAAACAAAGCGCTTTGTAAACAGAGGGCTCGCGGACCCACAGAACCATTTTCAATTGTCGCGATATTAAGTATTCCGATGCATTGATACTTATACTATATCGAACTAATTAGATACCGAGGTTTCTTTCACAAGTTTATTTGATATTTCTAAATTACCATTAGTATGTGATAATGTTGCGCGGTTTTATACGTCTAATACTAATTCAGCGTAACAGGGATTCGATATCTAATTAGTTTGAATAAGCTTAAGTTCTATTAAACCAAGTTAGATAATCTTTTATCGAAATTTAGAAAGAATTGTCTGTCCGCGAAGCAAACGCGTTTTCTCACGCAAACAGTTTATATTTTCTGCCATTTTTAATGAGCCGACAATCATCGTGGCAGCGGATAGTCAAACCAAAGAGAACCACACTTTCAAACCAAATGAAAATTGTCAAGAGAGAATATTAAAAGATTGACTAAAGTAGCTTCACATAGTAAAAAATTCGAAATACAACTGAATTGTATCGCGTACTTTCTCACAAGGAGTAGAATGGTCAATTATCTGCTAGACGTTTTATTTAATAACTTCACAGGTCTTGCGCATTTCCGGTCGAATGCGTCTGTTGATTTTTAGCAGCACGACAAAAGGATTCCAAATAACTCAAAGTCTCAAATCGTTCTAATGTTTATAAAGTCATTATTCGGGTTTCTTCAAATGGTCAATTGTACAAACTGTATATTTAAGTGTACATTATCGAGCGACGCATTGCTAGCTGGATTCTTGTAACAAGCATTCAGCTCAAATTTTATATAAATAGTACTTGTCAACATCGCACGCATAACTCAAATGCCATCCCAAATTACAGTGAAATTGTTCTATGCTGAGCTTTATATCTGTTATTCGTGTGAATTTGAATTTGTTATATTTGCGCTTTGGCAGATACTGTAGATGACTAGCAGCAATGTATGCCGCAGTGACAAATTTAAGCCAAAGTTGTAAACAAACTGTAAATCGAGCGACAGGAAGGAGTCATGTTTCGTGAAGAAGGCAAGGCCATATGCTGATATAGCTAATAACACGGGTATTGCTCAGTAAGAAGTTATACAAAGCACAAAGACAACCAGAACGCATTAGTAATAGACAGGAATACACCTTCACGAATTATGTTTGTCGCCACGCACGCGCGGGTTTCTCGCGGGAAGTATGCTGACTAGAACGTGGAGGGAGCCAGGCATTTTTTGCCAAAAATGGAAGTGTCTGGCTGGCATTCTTTTAGTGATTGTAAGGAAATATTGACATGTCAGCATATACCCCAAAGCTTAAGAGTTGGCTGGTTTATATCAGAATTTGTCATGCCTTGGGGCTTGGCTGACCTTGCAACAGACATTCTTGGCATTTCATTTCATTTCATTTAACGACGTGGGAAATAATGTCAATGTTCAGAATATTCATCACGTTTGTCCCCTCAGGGGAGGTCGGGTCGTCTCGACACCTCCACTGTCTTCTATCACCAACTCTACTCAGATCCGCCACTGTACCATCATCTCGAACACAATCCATCCATCGCTTTCTCGGTCGCCCTCTCTTCTTTGTTCCTGTTCTTGTTCCTCTTTTCCTTGAATGTTCTCTCATCCTTGTTCAGAATATTGTAGTATAAAAAAATAAACTAGAAATTGCTTTAGCAAGGAAGTGCTGCCTGAACGGGACAGATTGGAAACTTGGCATTTGGCGGTAGTGTTGGGGAAAATATGCAGTTAGTTACACACGGGCTATAGAAAACATAATATTGTGGGTCCAGTATTTTCTTCGACATCATTTGCTATTCTCAACAACAGTGGAACAAACACATTGTAACATGACACTCGAGTGAACAACACTTATATTACTTTGTTCTGTCAACATCTTTATTGACAAATATAAAAATACACTTATTACTAATATTGGTACGAATATTTTACCCATAATCGTTATTACCAGCTGAAATAACATCAACATTGTTTCACAAAAGTTTATATCTTAGAGTGGTGTTAAATTATGTTTGATTCTTACATTATTGTGTGCACCAATTCGGGCACGATATTGCTCAATTATCACTCTCATTTAAGTAAAATGTTCAGTTATATTTTAACGTCAAGGTCTTTATGTTGTCGACAGTAAACAGACACAAATTATACCTTTAGTTCCTTTGTATTGTTTTTAGCGAGCGCAATGGCTTCGCTAGGTTTGATTTTGACGAGCACAATGGCTTCGTTTAGCTTTTTGACGAGCACAATGGCTTCGTTTGATTGGATTTCTCCTATTCAGAAAAAAATTATTTCTTGACATGAGAGGAAGCCTCTGCCAGATTTCAGGCGATATCTTAACGAACTCGGCAATTTCTTGCAATCCGTTTTATATCTCGGCAATCCTTTTGTTTCTCGTTCTAATTTTTCATGTAAGGAGACATGCGACCAAGAGCGTTTGGCTGACGTCTTAATTTATGTATTTTAATGTTGTTTTGTTGATAATTTACACTCGAGCCAAGAGGCAGTTACTGTTCATATGAACTGTTCTGTAGGTTCTAAAGTCTATATTTTGAGCACATCGTTCCAAAATATCTCGATCGATGGTAAGTTTGTGACGTTTGTCTATAACAAACGGGACAACAAGTTTTTCCGCTGCGCCAAGTTAGCGGAGGAGAGCTAGAGAGGAAGCCGTCTAACAGTCTTTTACTCTTTTTTATTTAATATCTATTACTGGACTCACAGTAAACGTTTGTCAATAACAATATTTAATAATTAATGCTAAGTGGATGTATGTAACATAATATTATAATAATAATATATTTTAATATTTAAGAAATAGTAAGTTGTTAGTGCCTCTGTGTAACCAAATTACACAACCTATACTTCGTCTGCACCATGTAAAATCTTGCCGCGGGGACAAAATTTTGTCTCATCGTATAAACAGCAACTATAGTCCCTGCGACAAAATTAAAATAAACCAATCAAAGAACGTTATTTTCCTTTTCCTTCTCTGACATGTCCCCTCGTGTGTGTCCTCAATGTCCTCAACAGGGGAAATGTAGCCCCCGCAACATGCAGCCCCCGCGATTTGTCGTCTCGTGTGTCGTAACCTTAAATCGTCGACCACGACGACCAGCGAAATTAAGATGTTACATTTTAAATTTAGATGTTTTTGCTTTCCGAATTTCCTTCAAGCATTGTTCAAATTTCCAATTTGTTCAATTTTTCAACGAAGGTTTTGATTGCTTTGCCAATGTCATAAAAATATCAATAAAAATACAGTAATGCATCACAGCAATTAGGATTAACAAAACGTAATTTGCAGTCGAGCAACACAGGTAAACAACAATGTCACGTACCCTGTTTTTAACTAAGAAAATTCAGTTCCTTTAATTCAGTTCCTTCAATTGAATTTCTTTTAATTAATATATTTGATTGAAACTCTCTTCAAGTATTGTTCAAATTTCCAATTTATCAATGAAGGTTTTGATTGCTTTGCCAATGTCATCAGCTGAGTCTTCTTGAAGGAAGTGCTTTCCTTTAATTTTAACAACAGAAGTATTTGGCCACTCCAAAGCACCTTTCCTTATGGCATTGGTAAAGAAACCAGGATCTGCCTCGAAGAACAATTTTGGAAGATCATCAGTGGTCTTGAGGTATTTGTTGAAATCTCTAACAATTTTAAGGACATCCTCTGGACCTCCTTTGGCGAGTGGAATTTCCCGAGCCCATGCCAGGATGGGTCGACGACATTCACCCCCTTCCTTGTAAGGATCCAGATAGGCATTCATTTCTTCTGGTTCCAACTTTCGCATGATATTCTTCGGTAGTATTGTTTCTAAGAAAAAGTTGTTTTTCATTACCATCTCTTCGCCTCCGTCCGACTTTATTATTTTCATGTCTTCGTCGATATCTGGCCAGTCTTTCCATGTTGTTATGACATCCACAACGCTTTCCATATGCACCAGTGCCTTTATGCGGTCGTTATTCAAATAACACCAGTGAAATGCCAACGCTGACCCCCAGTCGTGGCACACAATCACCACCTTCTCTGGTAGATCCAGCAACTCTATCCAGGCAGAGAAGTACTTGTAATGGTCTACCAACCTGTAGGACTTGTTACCCGATTTCCCCGACTCGCCCATGCCAATGAGATCGAGCGCAATACAGCGAGCCTGTGATTGCAAATGAGGAATAATGTTCCTCCAGAGATACGAGGATGTTGCGTTGCCATGGAAAAATAGAATCACCTCATCTGAATTCGTCTCTGTATCGAAGTAACACATGAAGGAATCTAGAACTTCTATTTTCTTGCATTGTCCGAACCACTGCGGTCCCGTAATCAAATTTGTTGGCTTTGGAGAGAGAATTGCGCTGCACGTCATGATTTCTGTTTTGACTTGAGGTCACGACTGAATTATAGTGTGCAAGTGATTGGTTTTAGTATAAATACTCATGTGAGATTTTGGCGCGTGTGCACGTGTTTTTGCCAAAAATGGAAGTGTCCTTGGCTGGCATTCTTTTAGTGATTGTAAGGAAATATTGATATGTAAGCATATACCCCAAAGCTTAAGAGTTGGCTGGTTTATATCAGAATTTGTCATGCCTTGGCTGACCTTGCAACAGACCGGCATTCTTGGCACATATTTTCATTTAACGACGTGGGAAATAAAAATCACAATGTTCAGAATATTCATCACGTTTGTCCCCTCAGGGGAGGTCGGGTCGTCTCGACACCTCCACTGTCTTCTATCGCCAACTCTACTCAGATCCGCCACTTTACCATCATCTCGAACACAATCCATCCATCGCTTTCTCGGTCGCCCTCTCTTCTTTGTTCCTGTTCTTGTTCCTCTTTTCCTGGAATGTTCTCTCATCCTTGTTCAGAATATAGTAGTATAAAAAAATAAACTAGAAATTGCTTTAGCAAGGAAGTGCTGCCTGAACGGGACAGATTGGAAACTTGGCATTTGGCGGTAGTGTTGGGGATAATATGTAGTTAGTTACACAAGGGCTAGAAAACATATATTGTGGGTCCAGTATTTTCTTCGACATCATTTCCCATTCTCAACAACAGTGGAACATACCCATTGTAACATGACACTCGAGTGAACAACACTTATATTACTTTGTTCTGTCAACATCTTTATTGGCAAATATAAAAATACACTGAGGTAAAATATTCGTACCAATATTAGTAATACCATAATCGTTATTACCAGCTGAAATAACATGAACATTGTTTCACAAAAGTTTATATCCTAGAGTGGTGTTAAATTATGTTTGATTCTTACATTATTGTGTGCACCAATTCGGGCCAGATATTGCTCAATTATCACTCTCATTTAGGTAAAATGTTCAGTTTTATTTTAACGTCAAGGTCAGTCTTTATGTTGTCGACAGTAAACAGACACAAATTATACCTTTAGTTCCTTTGTATTGTTTTTAGCGAGCACAATGGCTTCGCTAGGTTTGATTTTAACAAGATTATATAATGTTCTGCTGGATCATTTAATGACGGCTGCACCATTTAATCCCAACCTTATTCATAAATGGCCTACATTCTACAATATCAAATTATTTTATATGCATATACGTAACGTGACGTGAAACTGTTTGGACGTGCACTGAAGTGCTCCGCGAATTATCGTATTTCATTTTTTCCTGTACGATTTTGAACGGGATACTTCTCAAAGTGGTCGGTAAAGTGTTCTTCTATTGGAATCTGAGAAACTCCAAGCATCCTTTTCGCCATCTAAATAATATTTAGTGAAATACCGGATTGTCTATACCGCCGAGATTTTTAACGTTTGTTTTTCAAGCTCGCGCAAAAACGGTTGGTCTTCACACGCAAGTAAACGAAGCACCCTATACGTATGCTGACGACAGTGCGTGTGCTTCAATTTGATCTGCGCGCGTGCGTGCAGTAATTAACTTGGAATAAAACTCATCGAACTGTACTCGCTGTAATAATAATAATAATAATGACGTATTAGGAGCATTATACAATAGTCTCAATGCTCTTACAACAACATGGCTGGTTACAACAATGGCTGGTTTATATCAGAATTTGTCATGTCTTGGGGCTGACCTTGCAACAGACATTCTTGGCACATATTTTCATTTAACGACGTGGGAAATAAAAATCACAATGTTCAGAATATTCATCACGTTTGTCCCCTCAGAGGAGGTCGGGTCGTCTCGACACCGTTCTCCACTGTCTTCTATCACCAACTCTACTCAGATCCGCCACTTTACCATCATCTCGAACACAATCCATCCATCGCTTTCTCGGTCGCCCTCTCTTCTTTGTTCCTGTTCTTGTTCCTCTTTTCCTTGAATGTTCTCTCATCCTTGTTCAGAATATAGTAGTATAAAAAAATAAACTAGAAATTGCTTTAGCAAGGAAGTGGTGCCTGAACGGGACAGATTGGAAACTTGGCATTTGGCGGTAGTGTTGGGGAAAATAGAGAACATTTTAGCCGGTGTAGTTAGTTACACACGGGCTATAGAAAACATATATTGTGGGTCCAATATTTTCTTCGACATCATTTGCCATTCTCAACAACAGTGGAACAAACACATTGTAACATGACACTCGAGTGAACAACACTTATATTACTTGACTTAAACTTTGACATTGTTCTGTCAAGCTCTTTGTTGGCAAATATAAAAATCACCGAGGTAAAATATTCGTACCAATATTAGTAATACCATAATCGTTATTACCAGCTGAAATAACATCAACATTGTTTCACAAAAGTTTATATCTTCGAGTGGTGTTAAATTATGTTTGATTCTTACATTATTGTGTGCACCAATTCGGGCCAGATATTGCTCAATTATCACTCTCATTTAGGTAAAATGTTCAGTTTTATTTTAACGTCAAGGTCAGTCTTTATGTTGTCGACAGTAAACAGACACAAATTATACCTTTAGTTCCTTTGTATTGTTTTTAGCGAGCACAATGGCTTCGCTAGGTTTGATTTTAACAAGATTATATAATGTTCTGCTGGATCATTTAATGACGGCTGCACCATTTAATCCCAACCTTATTCATAAATGGCCTACATTCTACAATATCAAATTATTTTATATGCATATACGTAACGTGACGTGAAACTGTTTGGACGTGCACTGAAGTGCTCCGCGAATTATCGTATTTCATTTTTTCCTGTACGATTTTGAACGCGATACTTCTCAAAGTGGTCGGTAAAGTGTTCTTCTATTGGAATCTGAGAAACTCCAAGCATCCTTTTCGCCATCTAAATAATATTTAGTGAAATACCGGATTGTCTATACCGCCGAGATTTTTAACGTTTGTTTTTCAAGCACGCGCAAAAACGGTTGGTCTTCACACGCAAGTAAACGAAGCACCCTATACGTATGCTGACGACAGTGCGTGTGCTTCAATTTGATCTGTGCGCGTGCGTGCAGTAATTAACTTGGAATAAAACTCATCGAACTGTACTCGCTGTAATAATAATAATAATAATAATAATAATGACGTATTAGGAGCATTATACAATAGTCTCAATGCTCTTACAACAACATATATTCTAAATTTTACTTATAAAACAAATTACAGTTTCATTATAAGATAAAGCCTACTACATATATTACCATGCACTATGAACGAAAAACTATTAATTTTAAAAAAGAAAAGTGTTAAATGCTCAAATATCAAACGACGTGTTTGAGAAAAAAGAGGTGGTCGAAGTTGATCCGTCGCGGTACGTAACAAGGCCTGCACTAGGTTTTCCTCAGTATGACGAATCCCGCGAAGAACCAACCAAACAAAAAGGATAACGTGGATTGTTCGGAGCAAAATCATGTCGCGTGTGTCTCCAGCGAGTACAGATCGATGAGTTTTATTCCAAGTTAATTACTCCACGCACACGCACAGATCAAATTGAAGCACGCGCACTGTCGTCAGCAAACGTATAGCGTGCTTCGTTTGCTTGCATGTGAAGACCAACTCCGTTTTTGCGCGAGCTTGAAAAACAAACGTTAAAAATCTCGGTATATAGACAATCCGATATTTCACTAAATATTATTTAGATTGCGAAAAGGATACTTGGAGTTTCTCAGATTCCAATAGAAGAACATGTACTTTACCGACCACTTTTAGAAGTATCCCGTTCAAAATCGTACAGGAAAAAATGAAATACGATATAATTCGCGGAGCACTTCAGTGCACGTCCAAACAGTTTCATATCACGTCATCACATATCGTATAGACACTGTAGACACACGCGCCATGATTTTGCTCCGAACAATCCACGTTATCCTTTTTGTTTGGATGGTTCTTCGCGAGATTCGTCATACCAAGGAGAACCTATTGGCCTTGTTACGGACTAATTAATAGTTTTAATTAATAGTTTTTTGTTCATAGTGGTAATATATGTAGTAGGCTTTATCTTATAATGAAACTATAATTAGTTTTATAAGTATAACATTAAGAATATATTGTTGTAAGAGCATTGAGACTATTGTATAATGCTCTTAATACGTCTTTATTATTATTATTATTATATACAAATTCTCTATTGGTCTCTCAACCTCTCTATTGGTCAACTGCTAAAACATTATCATTATACAACCGAACACGTGTACGATGTCGAAATTCCTCAAACTTTTAAAATGTCACCTATGTCGTTCCTGTCTAGTCTTCTTGTTAAAATGTGCTGTTAGTTTATTTTTTATCGTAGGGATCCCTGCTACTCAATGTGGCAAAGCTTGTAAATAAATAAATAAATAAATATAAATTTGCCCGTATGACCTCGTTCTAAAGTAAGAATCTTTTCACTTTCGTATGAAAATTTATATTGTGGGCCGAAGAGAAAATGGTTGACATTCATTACCGGTATATATCAACACCGGCGTCATATTTACAAGGTAGTGAATGGTCGATTTAAATTCGATGTTTTTATTGCAACCCGTATCGGTCGGATGTAACGACAAAAGTGCAACGAACGTTGGAATTGGTTTCGAACGTTGAATTTTTCACGTTTTTCTCAACATGGCGCAAGGCATATACGCCTTTCGGCCTTTGGCGAGAATACCGCAAACACTTCGGCAGTTCCGGGCACTTTCACAGCGAGTACGTCGGCAATGCATGTTGTTGTTGTTGTTGTTGTTGTTGTGGTTGTGGTTGTGGTTGTGGTTGCTGCTGCTGTTGTTGTTGTTGTTGTTGTTGTTGTTGTTGTTGTTGTTGTTGTTGTTGTTGTTGTTGTTGTTGCTGCTGTTGTTGCTGTTGCTGCTGTTGTTGCTGTTGTTGTTGTTGTTGTTGTTGTTGTTGTTGTTGTTGTTGTAACCTGGATTCATCAATGTAGTCACGCGGCGAATATAGTCACGCGATTCTCAAATTGTTTTATGAGCGTTCGTGTGCAACCAAGTGGAAAACCATTTAATTTGTGCAATAGAAAAGTCATCTGTGCAATGTTTCTTGCAACTTGTCTCGCAACGGGTGTTACAACGTTTCGTGCAACTTAATTGACTTGCAAAGTTTCGCCATCTGTGTTTGTGACAAGGTATATACGCATACGCACGGAGTCTCCAAAGAGGAAAATCGAGACAAGTTGCAGATGGGATGGGTGTGTTACATTGTGCAACGCTGGAAAAAAGTTGCTGCAATAATTACAGAAAGCAGAACTCGATTCTATTTTCTCCAACGATTGCAGCAACTTGTGTCGTAACAATTTCCGCCGTTGAAAGGTATATGTCACACTATGCAATCGTTCGTGCAGCTTGTTTTGCAACGGCATTGCGAGACACGTTGCACGAAACGTTCCATAGTGTGACATCGTAGGCTTAAGGCGCACACATATACACCGCGATGTTACTCAATTAGAAAAAACAGCATCTATGTTTTACCCCCAGCCAGCTCAACATGCAGACCAACGATCACACGAAATAATTAGTTATTAGTTTATAAATGTTGAATTTAAAAAATGCTGTTGACATACACGTCGGATCACAAATTTAATTTAAACAGTCTTGTTTAACAGTATAGATATAAATAGACAACTGCGTTAACCTTTGGAACAAACTGCCACTTAGTCTGCGTTCATCTGGCTCCCTTAATTTCTTTAAGCAGTCTTTGTATAGATGTTTTCGTGATTACCAAAAAGAATTTAAACAATTCACGTCTTTTTCTGATTTTAACTTTACACAGTGTATTTCAACTGTCATGTAATTAGGACTTCACTTTGTATCATAATAATAATAATAATAATAATAATTATTATTATTTATTTGAATACGTAACGCCTAGGAGCAAAAAATGCTCGTTAAAACACGCACGTATATGTATATATAATACAATTACAATAAAAATAGAACAATATTAAGAATAGGTTTTACAGGTTATTATTATTATAACAATCTTTAATCAGGGTGTCCCCGTCACAGAAGTGGTTTTCAGAGGAGCCCTGCATCATTAAAAATATATACAACAATAAATAAATAAAAACATAACATAACATAACATTACAAAAAGCAAAACAAAACAAAAAACAACCTATAAAATGCAGTTACAGTATACAATTAATAATACACTTATCAAAAATACAATAAATTAAAATAAACTTAAGCAGTTCAAATATCCATCAACTTTTTAAGTTTCGTCTTGAAATTTGAAAGAGGAAGGCATTTTTAGTTCATCTGGCAAAGAGTTCCAATCGACTAGTCCTTGATAGGATAGTTTTTGTTTACCCCAGTTAGTTTTAGCACGTGGTAGATAGAAATCACGTTTTCGCCGAGTGTCATAGTTATGTATTTCATAATTGAATTTAAAATTGAAATCAAGATCAACTTCGTTATACAGGCACTTGTGTAATCATGAGGCGTCTATGGAAGAGTCGTCTAACATGTAGAGGTTTCCATTTTAAGGACATTAGCGATAGTGAAGCTGATGAGCGAGTATACTGATGAGTTACTAGTGGAGTATATGTTGATATTGGCTATGTATTACACAATAGTAGAACAAGTACTTGTAGTAGCTCCATATGAATATATATTACATAATTAGAATGGGATTAATCCAGATAAATATTCGGTCTAAACTCAACTTCTTTTAGCAGACTTTTAAAAATATTAAAATTATCTTCTTGACGAATTGTTAATGGTAAACTATTCCACAATCGGCTGATTATTAACTAGTAGGATTTTTTAAGCCATTTTGTTGTGGGTACCGCGGTCAGCGGTACCCATATAGTCACGGCGTTGAGGTGGCAAGGTAGGGAGGTATTTAGGGGTTCAACATCGAAATTACAACTGCGCAACTCAGATACTCATTCGGAATTCATCGGAAAATGTCGTTCCAACGTACAAAGGTCGTGTCGTTTAACTTGGCAATGCTCGTGATCTAATTCGTGGTGTCTTCTGATCGAGTGCGTTTTAATTTTGGCTTAATAATTCGCTCTTCCTCGTGGCGTGTGTCTTCTGATCGAGTATTAAGTTGTAGGTATTTCTTTGATCATAAAATTATGTGCTTAATAGCTTCGGCTCCTCTGAGTAGCTACTATGTTGTTTACGTGACTGTTTTTGTTTTATATTTCTTCGTCAAATTCAAATGTTATACAGTATATCCATCTGACAGTTTCAGGTGAGGAAGTCAGTCTAAATTTGGCGACAATTATTATTTTTTATTTATTTCGGCCATGCGTTTGAACTATTTACATAATGCTGGTATACAGTGTATAGCAAATCATTGGCCGCTATAATTTTTGCATAAGGTAAACATATTTATGCGGTAATTGCATGAATGGCTTGAACAATATTTTGATACATGGGAATTGTTTGTATGGTTGCATTAAAGTCATTAAAGGTTCTGTAAATAAAGATGTTTTGTTGTTAACTGATGTTCCTGTCATGGTATCAATAAATGAACTTATAGTGAATAATTAGCTGGAGAAATTGCATTTACAAATTTATTTTTTGGTTTAGAAACCAACTATGAATATTTAACACTTAATATTTACTGGGACCGAGGGAAACAGTATGTGGTCCCAGTATGAAAGACCGTCGATGAAAGCAGAATGTCAAAACATACTGCTTTCCCAATGTCCCAGTAAATAAGTGCTTTAATTATTATCATATCAAGTGTCAAAGAAAAAACAAAACGTAAAGACATGAAATATTTTATTCTTCAAACATTAAACTAAATATAATTAAGGCGAAGGAGAGTTCATTCCAAAGGTTGCATTTTCACGTGGTATTTCACATGATTTTTTCATTATTGACGGTCAACAACATATTATTGCCTTCTCAGAGCTATTGCAGGGGAAACAGCTAAATTTCGTCATTTTCATGTGATATACTCTTGACTAATAACACTAGAAAAAGGGAACTTTGACACTTGGTATATAATAATGCTTGTTAACAATTGATTGTAACAGTGTTTCACTGTTCGCAGTGTCAGAAAATACTTTATCATTGTATTTGAAAGAACACGAAAAATAATGAAACATAGCTTTTACATGACAGTGACTTTTGTATCTTATGTCGTTCTTGAGTTACATTTCGTGTGAGTTAGATTACACTTGAGATATGACATCACAAGATGGACACAGCATTACATCAAAACTCAAAAACAGGCTTATCTTTGGATTGGTTTGACTAAATTGGCTCAAACCATACAGACTTACTGAGTCAACAAGACTTACTGAGTCAACAAGCTCAGCATTGAGATTGTTGTTATTAGGTTCCCATGGTAACAGATTCATTCCCAGGCCACTTTGTAAAGAAACAAAATGTTGTACTTTTCGTCATTGCAGTTACTTTTTTATTGTTCTAAACAGTATTGTTACATTGGAAATCATTGAAAAAGGATGTCAACTTCCTAAAACTGGATAAGTTGCTGTAAACGTGGTCGAAAACAAATAATTCATATAAAGGAAGAGAGTAATCTGGAAACTCTGTTACCATAGCAACCACATTAGAACCATGACAATGTTTAGTTTTCTTGATTGAGTTAGTCAGCAAGGTTTGAATCTCTTTAGTCAAACCAGTCTGAAGATATGCCTGATTTTCAGTTTTGGTGTAATGCTGTGTCCATCTTGTGACGTCACAGCTCAAATTATATAAAGCGTAATAATTCAAGAACGGAATAACATATGAAAAGCATCTAAAAGCCATTTTTCATTATTATAAGTGTTCTTTCAAGTACAATAAAAAACTGGGGCGAATTTTCATTTCATAGACACTTTAAAGGCACCACATGAATATAATGATAAATAGCCTCCATGACAATAATACTAATATTTCAGTTAGTATCACAGATTTGGATTTTTCTTTCCTCAGTTTAGATAACATAGTGTTTTTGTTTCATAAAAATGGCCTCCTTTTGGTCACACCCCATGCTCATTGCTCCCGGTACCCACATGTTCGCATTGCGGACCTATTTTTTTAAATGGTAATTGTTCAAGTTTCGTGCCGGAACCTCGAAGATTATAGCTAACTGTTCTTAACTTAAAATATTGTTGAATGTACCTGAGGTCCATGTTCTTTCATACATTTAAAAAGTAAAAATATTTCGGTTGGTGAGAAATAAAATAATATTAACATTTTCATGTAATTTAGTCATTAATTTTATATATTTATACTTTTGTACATATACATATATATATATATATATATATATATAGATATATAGATATACACATATATACATTTTCATTTTGTAAAACATTTTGAGGGCCACAAGTTTGTTAGTACTTTGTACTATTTAGTGTAACCCTCTTTAAATAAAATTTCTATCCTATCCTATCCTATCTATGATTTGAGCTTTGTGTTGATCTATAGCTACAGTATCGCGGTATGTTTGCCCAAAATACCAATGAGTGGACGATCGTCAAGCTGATATTCTCAGAAAAATTATTCTGAGTCCCGTACAGGAATCGAACCTGTAACCTTCTGATTGCCGGTGAGACGCTCTTACCATTGAGCTAACGAGACTCAGATGGAGAGCGAAGGATAGAATGATGTACTGGTTCGGATGATATAATATGTACTGCAATATGCGTCACTATATATCGGTAATGCGTGGATCTGAATCTCGTTAGCTCAATGGTTACAGCGTCTCACCGGCAATCAGAAGGTTACAGGTTCGATTCCTGTACGGGACTCAGAATAATTTTTCTGAAGACATGAGCTTGACGATCGTCCACGTATCGTGTTAGGTTCTTATAAATTAGGTTCTTATAGATTAGGTTCTTATAAATATACTGTAGTACTTTATCTCTTTAATGGTTTGTTTAATCCTTATAAGAAAACAATAAGCATCTGCAAACTGAACAGACTATAATTTATTGTGATCTGAAATACTGCATGTACCGAACTAGAATTTTGAGATCTACGTCAACATGTAAATGCATTGTACATTATTGTATAAAAGATAAGGAACTGCAACCAGATGTTGGTGTCATCCTCATTTGGGACTTTGCTTCAGTGGAATTATAAATTGATTTTGTGACATAAGAACCTATTTCAAATATCAGGCTCAAACAGGTTCTTATTGAGAGGGGCACAAAATCCCTAATTTCAGCCTGAGGTTCTTATAGGTGGAAGGTTCTTCATAGCGGGTGTTTACTGTATATACCGTATTCATAAATTGTATAGGGTCCTTTTTGATAACAGCATTTTGTGCTGATTATAGGCTACCCTGGTAAAATATCAATTTTATTATTATTATTATTATTATAAACATACTTAGTGTACAAGGCCTCTTTGCCACCACCATGAGTGACTTCACTGAACGAATCTCCATCTCACTGATTTTCAATCTTCGGGGAGTTCTTTATAGAGTGCGAGACAGCGTTGTGAGACACGTTAATATAGTCAGTTAGAATTGTCTGTTTTCAATCTTTGAGAATTTTGACAGTGTTTTTTTTGTGCAGTCATTGATTTTCAATCTTTGAGGAGATTTTTGAGTGTTTTTTTTGTGCAGTCACTAATTTTCAATCTTCTCGGGAGTTCTTTAGAGTGCGAGACAGCGTTGTGAGACACGTTAGTATATAGTGTACTAAGTGAGACAAATTCATTGTCTGTTTTCAATCTTTGAGGAGTTTTTTTTAGTGTTTTTTTTTGCAGTCCTTCACACTTAGACTTGACTTAATGAATCTCCATGCTACTTCTTACTGATTTTCAATCTTTGAGGAGTTCGTTAGTTCTTTAGAGTGCGAGACAGCGTTGTGAGACACGTCAATATAATGTTAGTGAGACAATTAAATTCATTATCTGTTTTCAATCTTTGAGGAGTTTTTTTTGAGAGTGTTTTTTTTGTGCAGTCCTTCACACTTAGACTTCACTTAATGAATCTCCATGCTACTGATTTTCAATATTTGAGGAGTTCTTTATAGAGTGCGAGACAGCGTTGTGAGACACGTTAATATAATGTTAGTGAGACAATTAAATTCATTATCTGTTTTCAATCTTTGAGGAGTTTTTTGAGAGTGTTTTTTTATAGTGCAGTCCAATTCACACTTAGACTTCACTTAATGAATCTCCATGCTACTTCTTACTCGTTTTCAATCTTTGAGGAGTTCAATTTAGAGTGCGAGACAGCGTTGTGAGACACGTTAATATAATGTTAGTAGAGACACTCAAATTCATTATCTGTTTTCAATATTTGAGGAGTTTTTTGAGAGACGTACAGCTTTTTGTTGCGTCCTCAGTCACACTTCTTGGCTACACCGGTTTTGTGTCTATGCATATTGCGGGCTCACGTGATAACATTGCCCTCTATATACAGTTAGCTAATGATAATTGTAGCTGATACAGTAGTCTCTGCAGAAATGTTAAGTATACGAGAAAATCAGAAAATCTTTATGCGCATCTAGATGTTTTTCAGCCCATCGGGTGTAGATGCAGGTTACTATTATTCCTATATAATTGTTCCGATGGTTAATTGTTCCTATTAATATAGTAAATTATTTGCTGCTCAAGCTTTAACGCAAACTGAGAAAAATGTTTCTGAGCGACTGAGCCCCAGACGGGAACCGAACCGGCAACCTTTCGTGATCTCCGGTTAGACGCTCTAAGCATTGAGCTACGTTGTGTACCAGTTCGTAATTATCCGTTTGGGAAGACATTGCTTGCGGAGGAGGCTAGCCGTGAAGGCCATCAGGAACCTTGAAAATTCTTAATGACTGAGAATGGTCCCCACTGCCTTGTGTGTGTTCCTGTAAGAACAAAGCCTAGCGCGTGCAAGGGTCTGTATACGCTGGCTAAGCGTTGGTATAGGTGTTCCGCGTATGGCACATCTAATCTCACCCAAACAATAATAACTTCGCCAAACTGGTTCGCGAAGAGGTATGCCGCCAGATACGTTCTTATTGCCCGTCTATTTCGCGTACGGTTCAATTTACATTAAATGCGAGAAAGTAGGCCATGTTACTAGGGTTTCGGGAATATTTAAACCTGAGTTCCAAACATTTTATGACCCGCTCTATCAGGGAATAACCAGAGCCGGATTAGGGTTGCGTGGGTCTTGCAGCGCATTGCCTCAGTTGTGAACAATCAACAATCTTTGCAGCACGGGGCCCTTTGCCTCAGTTGTGGACAATCTTTTCACCTTGAGGCCCTTTGCCTTAGTAGTAAACAATCAACATTTTCATCGCCGGTCCCTTTGCCTCAGTTGTGAACAATCTTTGCAGCACTGGGCCCTTTGCCTCTGTTGTGAATAATCTTTTCATTGTGGGGCCCTTTCCCTCAGTTGTGGACAATCTTTTCACCGTGAGGCCCTTTGCCTCAGTTGTAAACAATCAACATTTTCATCGCCGGGCCGTTTGCCTCAGACTCAGTTGTGAATAATCTTTTCATCGTTAGGCTCTTTGCCTCAGTAGTATAGCGGTATATGCCGCGAGCCCCACGTGCTTTCTTTCTTTTTTATGTTATTAGTTGGGTTCTTATGTTAATATGTTGGGTGCATTTCAGATTGTTTTTAGTGGTTTCCTTATTATGTTCAGTGTTAACAGCGTGTTACGTGGCAGCTATATCGTTGTATCATGTATTTTCAACACTATATACGGGGTGAATATCATGTGTATTGTGAATATCATGTGTATTGTGAATATCGTGTGTATTGTGAATATCATTCATGAGCATTCACACCCCACATGAAAGTAAATCTACCAAAGCAATTCAGCAGTGCGTAAAAGGATGAAAAGTACCACGAACGGCTACGAAAGCACCTCGTGCAATGCAAAAAGCACCGATAATATTGAACGGGAAAAGCACTGAATGTAATGATGGAACTACCACAATACACATGATATTCACCCCCTATATAGTGTTGAAAGTACATGCAGATACAACGATATACAGTAGCTGCCACGTAACACGCTGTTAACACTGAACATAATAAGGAATCCAGTAAAAACAATCTGAAATACACCCAACATATTAACATAAGAACCCAACTAATAATATAATTTTTACTTAAGGCAGAGTCACAGCTAGCTTACGCATGACGCTCACAGCATATACCGGAACCGGCATAACATAATTAATATTCCTTTCAAACAAGCTATTGTGGTAGTTTGAAAGCCCTAGACACTTCTGAGCCATAGAGAGAGACAATGATAAGACAGGCGTGTTATTTTTACGCATCCAACACTCGAAATTTTCCTTCACCAAAAATCCTTACCACATGTAGTTTCATCGAGTGAAATGCCAGGTGTTGCTTGTAATATACCCAGAATCTTATCCCGGCATTACCACCACTATATATACAGAACTCGTGACTAGGCTCTCAGCAACGGCTTCCGTAGCTCAGTGGTCAGAGCACTGCACTAGCAAGGCCTCTAAGTTGCATTTTTCGCAACTGGTCCCGGTTTGGTCTTAAAATGTATATATTCCAACACTCGAAATTTTCCTTCACCACACCGCGCAGGGTCGCGCGTTCAATTCCCAGCCGGAAGGCCTTAAAGTTGCATTTTTCGCAACTGGTCCCGGTTTGGTCTTAAAATGTATATATATTCCAACACTCGAAATTTTCCATAAATCCTTTTCATATATATATATATATATGTATATATATATATATATATATATATGTATATAATATATATATATATATATATATATATATATACCTTTTTGATGTGCTGGCTTATCATCAGTTACACTGTGCTGACGAGCTCCAAGAGAGCGAAACAGCTGTCCACAGTTGCTCATGATAGCCAGACACTGCAATTATGTTTTGTCATTTCAGCCAGTAAAAGTGCGCAATGCACACTGAGTTGTTATAGACTTTTACATTCTTGATGGTTTATATATATATATATATATGTGTAGGTTGTTTTAAAAATAATACTAATTAATTTTAAGCCGGTTGCGGTTTTTTTTATACACACTGCAATTATAGTTAATCCGGTAGCCTGGGAGTCACATTTTTGAAGCCAGTCCAAACAAGCATATTTGGTGAATTGAAATCCACTAGTCTCACACACTGATCTCAAAAATAGGACTGGATTGAGCTTTCTATTGTATCTGATGAGCTGATTTTGAAGCCTGCATATTTCCATAATGTAAATTGACGAGAGATCATTAGAAGCTCCGAGTTTGCAAGCAAATCAAACTGTGACGCTCGCGAAATATAGGTTTAGTGTTTGGCCAATATAGTTTCTTTGTTGACATTAAATGCGTAAAATCTTGAACCTAATTTGACATCTCATATTATAGGCTTCTCTCACTGGATAATTAGAGCCAACGGCGGCCATTACTAAGGGCATGAATCGTTTTACCCAGTAATTTGAAAAATGTCGTCTGGTCCTCTTTATAGTAAAATTATTTTATTTTATCGATGGTAAGAGCACATAATCCAACAGAAAATCTCATAGGATCCTCAGTTGGTCCCTTAGTAATGGCGGACTTCAGGCTTCATTTTCTGAACAATAGTTGCTCGATCCAGTCTTCTTTCGAGATCAATGGTCTCACACGCCAAATTTGATTTGATTTCATATAAAAAAACTCTGCGATTGGTGGCATTTTGAATTTTCATGATGCTACGCGGGCGTGCAAAATGGGCTTTTCTAGAAAAATTAAGGAAAGTTTTCAAATCTAATTTATGATCATTAATGCTTAATATTAGGATAATGTGACTTGTTCGGGAAATTTAAAAGCATTGGTAAAAGCCGGTTTATTGGGCTTTCAGAAAATGTATAGCTTTCGCAACAGTTTATATGGTTATTGCCAGAGATATCAATAGAACAAAGAGGTGGTTCAATTTTGGATGTTTTTCAGCCGCACAGGAAAGAGTAAAAGAGTGAGTAATTGCATTGCATTGTACGCTCGGTCGGCGATTTTTCGAAGCACGAAATTCCCTTGCTCAACCGATCGGTAAATATCTTGTGAATCCTTGATATAAATTATTCATTTTGTCTTTTCATTGAAAGAAGACATACCTTAGAAAGTAATTATTTCTGCATTTTTTACAAAACTCAACGTTTTCTTCACTTTCGTTTCGAATTATGTCAGCCTTGACTAACGCGAGGCGAGGAACACCAAGTGACGCGAAGCGTGGAAGACCAAGTGTCGAGGTTCAAACAAAAAAATCAGGTTCCGAGTCGATGTATTTGGATTGTGGATGAATAAGAAAGCCTCTATAGGGTTTTCTGAGAAGACTCGGCGAATTTCCGAAGTATTTACTACGTCAAGTTGGCAACGAAGCACTTCAAAACACTTCGTTATCGTACGGAAAGATAAACAAAAACGCGCAATGCACGACGTAAATAATCGAATTTTTCATCTTTTAATTATCTGGCCTCGTGTGTTAGGGTTTCAATAGACTCCTAGCCATCATATAATCATGTAAACATTTATTTGGGTAAAATATCAATAAAAAATACAGTAATGTATGACAGCAATGATTTACAAAATACAATTTGCAGTCAAGCAACACTTGCAGGTGTTTAACAATGTTATGTATCCTGTTTTTAACTAAGAAAATTCAGTTCCTTTAATTAGGAAGGTTCAGTTCCTTCAATTCAGTTCCTTTTAATTAATATAGGTCCTTTAATTACAATAAAAATAACATATTTGAGGTGTCATTGAAACTCTCTTCAAGCATCGTTCAATTTTCCAATGAACGACTTGATTGCTTCGCCAATGTCATCAGCTGAGTCTTCTTGAGGGAAGTGCTTTCCTTTTACTTTGACAACAGAAGTATTTGGCACAATTTTGGAAGATCAACAGTGGACTTGAGGTATTTGTTGAAATCTCTAACAATTTTAAGGACATCCTCTGGACCTCCATCGACGAGTGGAATTTCCCGAGGCCATGTCAGGATCGGTCGACGACATTCACCCCCTTCCTTGTAAGGATCCAGATAGGCATCCATTTCTTCTGGTTCCAACTTTCGCATGATGTGGATGTCATAACAACATGGAAAGACATGCCAGATATCCACAACGCTTTCCATATGCACCAGTGCCTTTATGCGGTCGTTATTCAAGGAACACCAGTGAAATGCCAACGCTGATCCCCAGTCGTGGCACACAATCACCACCTTCTCTGGTAGATCCAGCAACTCTATCCAGGCAGATAAGTACTTGTAATGGTCTACCAACCTGTAGGACTTGTTACCCGATTTCCCTGACGCGCCCATGCCAATGAGATCGGGCGCAATACAGCGGGCCTGTGATTGCAAATGAGGAATAATGTTCCTCCAGAGATACGAGGATGCTGCGTTGCCATGCAAAAATAGAATCACTTCATCTGAATTATTTTCTGAATCGAAGTAACACATGAAGGAATCTAGAACTTCTATTTTCTTGCATTGTCCGAACCACTGCGGTCCCGTAATCAGATTTTGCTTCGGGTTTGACTCGGAGACAATTGTGGACGTCATTTCTGTATTGTCGCTAGGTTGCGACTGATAAACGTTGTGCAAATGAGTGGCCTTATATATGTCCACATTTTTCGCAACGCCCGCCCTCCAACCGAAATCACGAACCTCTCACTTTTGTTTGCCCAACTGTTAATCTCACCCAAACAATAATAACTTCGCCAAACTGGTTCGCGAAGAGGTATGCCGCCAGATACGTTCTTATTGCCCGTCTATTTCGCGTACGGTTCAATTTACATTAAATGCGAGAAAGTAGGCCATGTTACTAGGTTTTCGAGAATATTTTAAACCTGAGTTCCAAGAATTTTATGACCCGCTCTATCAGGGAATAACCGTTGCGTGGGTCTTGCAGCACATTGTCTCAGTTGTGAACAATCAACAATCTTTGCAGCACGGGGCTCTTTGCCTCAGTTGTGGACAATCTTTTCACCGTGAGGATCTTTGCCTTAGTAGTAAACAATCAACATTTTCATCGCCGGTCCCTTTGCCTCAGTTGTGGACAATCTTTGCAGCACGGGACCCTTTGCCTCAGTTGTGAACAATCTTTGCAGCACGGGACCCTTTCCCTCTGTTGTGAATAATCTTTTCATCGTGAGGCCCTTTGCCTCAATAGTATACAATCAACATTTTCATCGCCGGTTCCTTTGCCTCAGTTGTGAACAATCTTTGCAGCACGGGACCCTTTCCCTCTGTTGTGAATAATCTTTTCATCGCGAGGCTCTTTGCCTCAGTAGTATACAATCAACAACCAGGGCCGGATTAGGGTTGCGTGGGTCTTGCAGCACATTGCCTCAGTTGTGAACAATCAACAATCTTTTCATCGCCGGTCCCTTTGCCTCAGTTGTGAGCAATCTTTGCAACACGGGACCCTTTCCCTCTGTTGTGAATAATCTTTTCATCGTGAGGCCCTTTGCCTCAGTTGTAAACAATCAACATTTTCATCGCCGGGTCCTTTGCCTCAGTTGTGGACAATCTTTTCATCGTTGGTCCTTTGCCTCAGTTGTGAACAATCGTCACAGCGACTGCTGAGCTAAGGTGTGGCAACGGCACAGGGGAAAATTGTGCCCCTATTTTTTGATATTTTTAATTGAGCTCGCGATTCCCTTACAATATTGTTGACATTACTCAAAAGAAGATGTGGTTAATCTTCTCTAACTTTTGTCCCCCACGCCCTTAAAAGCCCTCCTGCGTGGTTACCGAAATACTGAAAATATAGGTCAAGCATTTGGTCTGAAAATCAATGTTACGTAAAAGCTCGTGCTCCACACTAAGCAAAGTAAGGCTGTTCAACCGCATCTGGGTTATACATGATCGAAAATCGTATCTTTACGCGGCGAAGTTTAGAGAAAGAACGCGTTTACCGAACATTTCGGGATCGTGAAGCAACAGGTAAATGCACAAAGTGGGATCACAGTGTTAGGAAAATACACGATGCATATTGTTAGTGACTTCAACGTCATCAACTATTCTCAGAATCCCATATTTTTCAGTGTGATTGCGTGGTTTATTGCGATATCCCCTTGCGCATACGGTCACAGCTAGCTTGCGCATGACGCTCACAGCGTGCGGGCCCCCTATGCATATATAAATTGACCCTAATGAACTCGTTTTCATGTACGAAATTGAAAAGGATTGTTACTTTAAAACCGCGAGGTCATACGCTGTCCAATTTATATGCATATAAAGTAATTTTAAGTTGTAGAATGTAGGCATCTTCTTAACCCTTCTTAACCCTTCTTATCCACACCTATCCCCCACCAAACCCTTTATGAATAAGGTTGGGGTTAAATGGTCCAGCAGAACATTATATGAGATTGAAAAAAAGTAGAGTGCTGCGTAGGGCAGTGTTTTGGATATATAGCAAAGTGAAAAGGTGGTAAACTGCCAAGATTTTTAGTAACGAAATACTGACGTTTCGAGCGGAGACCTTCATCCATATATTAAATTGTGTAAATAGTATATCGTTGAAGAACTAATACTCCTTAAACGAGCAGAAAACTGGGAGGTTTTCAAATAAAGGAAGGAGATATATGTTACACTAACATTTACACTGAAACGGGATAAACGCGCTAACTGAAAGGCAGAAATGGGCTAAAACGTGGAAATGGCGCTAAAATGCGGATTTATTTCAAACGCAGATGTCTATTTACTCTATACAGTTCAACAAGATTGTTTAAAGTAAATTTGTAATCCGACGTGTATGTCAACAGCATTTTTAAAATTCAACATTTATAAACTTAACTAATTATTTCGCGTATCCTTTGGTCTGCATGTTGAGCTGGCTGGGGGTAAAACATAGATGCTGTTTTTTTCTAATTGAGTAACATCATGGTGTATATAGGTGCGCCTTAAGACTACGATGTCACACTGTGGAACGTTTCGTGCAACTTCTCTCGCAATTCCGTTGCAAAACAAATTCCACGAACCATTACAAGTAGTATAGCACTTGGGTGTGCCAGCGCACCACTTTTTTTTATACGACAACCTGAGACTGACCCAACGTTCCATCGAGCCCAGCTGACTATGGTAGTGTTGCCCCAGATAGCGAACATCAGAAATCGACTCAAAAGCCGTCTCAAGAAACCAAAATCGACCGTAGAAGCTTGGGGGTATCAGCGCACCACTTTTTCTTTGTATGGTGGCTTGAGACTGATCCGACGACGAGCTGGGGGTCTAGTACCATGACACAGCAAGTGCACTCAGGTTGTGAGACTGTCCGTCGAGACACTGTATGAAACGACATGGCTGAAATTTTCGAAAACCAGCTGGGCGTCTACGGTCGATTTTGGTTTCTCGAGACGGCTTTTGAGTCGATCTCTGATGTTGGCTTTCTGGGGCAACACTACCATAGTCAGCTGGGCTCGACGGAACGTTGGGTCAGTCTCAGGTTGTCGTATAAAAAAAAGTTGTGCGCTGGTACCCCCCAAGTGCATAGTGTGACATACCTAACAACGGGGGAAATTGTTGAGAAAATAGAATTTCTGTAATTATTGCAGCAACTTTTTTCCAGCATTCCACAATGTAACACACCCATCCCATCTGCATGAACTTGTCTCGCGATTTTCCTCTTTGGAGACTCCGTGCGTATGCGTATATACCTTGTCACAAACACAGATGGGGAAACTTTGCAAGTGTCTTGGTGTAACGTTAAGTCAGTCACTATCTTGGTCTAATCATATTGAAATACTTTCTAAGAAAATCTACCAACGCGTTGGCGTCATCGGAAGAGTTAAACACCTTCTATCTCTCGAATCGCGCCTTACATTAGTAAACAGTCTTGTTATGCCTCTCTTTGACTACGCTGATTTTGTCTGGGGTGATAAAAACAATTCTGTCCTCATGGACCATCTTCAAGTTCTTCACAACAAAGCTGCAAGAATTATTCTTGATCTTCATCCACTTTCCTCGGCCACTGAATCGCCGTGAGATCATTACACTGGCAACCGCTATCAGTGCGCAGGCTCTTTCATCGTTGCCTTATCATGCATAAATGTTTAAACAATGACGTTGACTTTGATTTTAATTTCAAATATATTGCTGATATCCACAATTACAACACTCGAAACAAACATAACTTATATATACACCTACAACGAGTCAACAGGAACTGGGGGAAACAGTCTTTCGCCTATCACGGTGCTCAAGACTGGAACTCTTTACCAGAAGAACTTCGGAACACTAAACTTTTTTCATTATTTGAACTTAAACTTAAGAAACATTTAAAACTTTAATTTTTAGTTTGTAATTTTTCATTTATATTGTACTACTGTATCTGTTATACCGTACCCTTGTGTATGTTTTACCTCTGCAGGACTCCACTGAAAATCACTTTTGTGAGTGGACTTCCTGAATAAATATTGTTACTACTAATTAAGTTGCACGAAACGTTATAACACCCCCTTTTATGCAACTACACCGGAGCAGATTGAGCCGTTCCGAGACAAGTTGCACAAAACATTCATGCGCAGATGACTTCTATTGTACAAATTGAATGGTTTTCCACTTAGTTGCACGCAAACGCTGATAAAACAACATGATAATCGCGTGACTATTAATGATCCACATTGCCGACTCCCTGTGAAAGTTCCCGAAACTGCCGAACTGTTTGCGGTATTCTCGCCAAAGACGCATAATCCTTGCGCCCTGTTGGGAAAAACGTGAAAAATTCAACGTTCGAAACCAATTCCAACGTTCGTTGCACTTTTGTCGTTACATCCGACCGATGCGTGTTGCAATAAAAACATCGAATTTAAATCGACCATTCACTACCTTGTAAATATGACGCCGGTGTTGATATAATGTTAATTAATGCTCTTAACTTTTAGATAATCCCATTTAATCTCCGTTTAAAAGGTTTAGCTAACTGTGGTGGCGAACTGTCATCTAGCCTGCGTCGCAACTGTCATCATGAGTCAGTTCGAAAGCTGGCGTGTCAGCTTTTCAATAAAGGAAACTTGTCATGTTCAAAATTTGCCCGTGTAAACGGCGTGTCAAGGAAACTGTGACAAATGATTGCAAAGCCTCAATATGCAGTTTCTTTATTTATGCGCATTTTTGCTAAATTAGCTACTATCATGGCGGGCATTCGTTGGACAGACCTTCATTTCTTTTGGAATCGCTTCAAATCCGAGTAAGCTTATGTAAACATCAAAATAAAGACAAGATATGATTGCTTTATGATAGGAAACGAAAATATATACTGTAGTGTACAATTATTATGTAGTAGTAGTACGGGAAAATATTTCAAAACTTCTGTGGTCGGTATCACGTAGTTCTCGCCGCACAAGATTTCTCGCAAATCCTTGTGAATATCTGCGGTTCTCAGTGGGCCAAGGATGAATCAACCACCTACGTGGTTTGCGCCTGTAGTTGTTTCTTCATGGTGCATTAGTAAAATGGTACCTTCGTGGTAAAAGCCATTTTTTTCCTCCGCGATATTGGTGCCATTTAACTCGTTCTTCCGTTGAGCCGCGAAGAAACTTGCGGCAAGAGAAATAATTTGACCAAAACTCATTGTTGAATCGTTCACACGAGCAAATAAAACTTGTCAAGGAAGATTTGTCAAGGAAAAATTACTGACCATATTAACACCTAACTAAATGTTATAGTATATACATGGTATATGTCATGTTGTGGAATGTACAGTAGTCATTGTGTGCCTGTGTTTGTTGTGGTGTCAGTTCTCAGTTTTGTACATACAAGAGAATCTTTAAGATTCTTATTTCTTTTGTATGCTACAATTGGAGCTTCTGGCCAGAGAATGCTCAATGTTGGGTCATTTTCGATTATGTGCCAATGTTTATGTAGTATTTGTCTAATGTGTGTTGTGTTGTTGTTGAAGGTCACCTGGCAAGAAATCTGCCAAAAGCTGAACTCTGTTTCAAAATATACACTCGTCAAATCTAATTACTTTACGGTACCCCCTGTGGAGTCCGCTCGCTAAACCGTCAGCGCGTTAACTTATATCTGGGTTTTTTTAAGAGATTCTAAATATACACAGAAGGTTAATTTACTGTTCAGAGCCAAAACTCCCTAGCTAATGTAGCTTCTAACAGGGACATGATAAACGGATTTAATTACGACATCGTTGAGCGGCGTCTGAGATTTCCCTTGAATCAGATGTCACAATCCAAAACATCATTAAATTGTGCCGTGAAGATGTGCCCTGAAGATGTAACAGTTCACACTTGCTGTCTTTGCCTTGAAGAGAATGCGTTGTCAAACTCAAATGAAAACAAAGACTTCTAATTCTTTCGCCACTGAATTTGGGCGAGAGGCTGTTTTCCCACACCGATAATTAGTTATCCAAAACATTGCAAAAGACAAGTACATGTATCGTTAGGGCGCAACGAGTACTATAGTGCAAGTGGCGAAAGATCGCTTTCCGATGCTCGGAGATGGAACGCTCGCAGTTCAACAATGACGGAAGGAAGGTTCAACAACCTGACAATAATTAACGCTGACAAGCAGTGAGCACACATACTTAATACACTACCGTAAATACGATATCACTGAATCTGATATTCATTCGACATGACGTGGATAAATGCCAAAATTATGTTTAATGATTTGAGCGTTGCGTTGATGTGTAGCTTGCTATAAAGGTTTTGCTTGTGGCAGAAATGCTAATGTCATCAACTCCGAATTTTGGCTTACTTCTCTGCTTTCAGTGTGATAAATACTTTAATTAACAGTGGAAAAGACACTTAACAGTTTGACAGTGGAAATGTTAATACGATCTCTAGTATAGTGATCAAGTATGCTGTTAACGTTTGAATTATAGGTCAAATTGCTCTGGCATGAGCACTGAAAATTGTATCCTAAATGATGACTGATTTGACCCTCTCTCCTAAGAGGCTTATATATTTTATTACAATAGGCGCGCGTATAGCGGGAGGAATCGGAGGAGAGAGGATTTGACCTATGATTTCACATCACACTCGTGCTTTACGTGCAGTTTTTAAACGTGCAGTTTTTCGGGCTTTACGTGCAGTTTTTAATACCAAAGTGCACACGTATGAACAATTACTCACTAAAGCAAATCTTTCTTCGTTGTATAATAGAAGATTGCAAGACATTGCTCTATTAATCAATCTAGTACCAGCATACATTCAATACTTATTTTCTAGTAATGCCGAAACTAGAACATACAATTTAAGAAACTCTGATTTTAGAATACCTCGCTTTAATACTGTAACATATGGAAAACATTAGATATATAGGACCACTTTTATGGTCAAAATTAGGTAAAGATATACGAAATCTGAATAGTTTGAATGTTTTTAAAATAAGGAATGTAGATGTTAGTTTTTTAGAGGCTGGTGGGGAAAATTTTTATAATTGTAATATACTTAGTGTAATTTAATGTAACAAAACCAGCTATCAGCTAACCGCTAACAAAACGATAAAAACTATAGTCCTATATATATGATCACATCTATACATATGATCACATCCGTTTTAATTAACTGAAATACTATACTCCGTAATCTAACAATATTCACAAGAATATTTTCAGCCTAAAACCGGCAGAAAATAAGATTATCCAGCCTGGGCATAAAAAACACTATTCTTATAAAAAGAAAAGTGTGTATTAGGTGTACGACTTTCATATTTCGTATTTCGTTTAATATATAGATGATGATAAGACCTACACGGTGTTGAATAATTAGTGTGAATAGTTTGAGAGGCTTCTCTCCTAAACCAGCTCTGTCCAGCTGTTGTGGTCTAGTGGTTACCACACATGTCTATGAGCTGGGAGACAGAGGTTCAAATCCTGGGTCGGACCTCCACTCAGGGTCTTAAAAATAATTGAGGAGAAAGTGCCGCCTTTGAAACAAAATCAGCAAATGTAAGACTTTCGGGTCTTCTCGGACAACGACCTTAAATCGTAGGCCCTCGGAACCCTTATCAATTGGGCTTCTAGCCTGTTGGGGTGTTCCGTTCACCTATAAGAGCGATAAATCTAATAAACTAAACTAAAAACGGGTACTTTAAATAATCTGTACGACTTTCATATTTCGTATTTTGTATAATATATGGATGGTAATAATAATAATAATACTAATAATAATAATAAAAGACGTATTTGGAGCATTATACAATAGTCTCAATGCTCTTACAACAATATATTCTTAAAGTTACTTTTAAAACTAATTACAGTTTCATTATAAGATAAAGCCTACTACATATATTACCACAATGAACAAAAACTATTAATTTTAAAAAAGAAAAGAATTAAATGCTGACTTAAAACTACTTAACATATCAATGCTTCTAATTCCCTGTGGTAATGAATTCCACAGTTTTGGTGCGGTAACGGAGAATGTTCTGTCTCCATGAGTCACCGTTTTGGATTTTGGCTCAAGTAGCAGATTTCGGTTAGATGATCTCAAAGTACGAGTAGGTTTATATTTAGTTAGTATATAATCAGTAATAGAAATAGGTGCCTGGCCATGTAAAGCTTTGAAAGTAATTATCAGTATCTTAAAAACAATCCTTGATCAACAATCAACAATCCTTAATAAGACCTACACCGCGGTGTTGAATATTTAGTGTGAATAGTTTGAGAGCATAGATCGGCTCTCTCCTCTGCAGAGCCGCTTCTTTGCGTGAACTTTGAGGGGGGAAACCGCTGTGCGGAAGGAGCGGTTTCCCCATAGAGGTTATCACAACAATTAGTATTATGTGGATAACAGTGATAATTGACATGGACAATGTACGCAGGTGATATGTCCTTTTAGCGGAATGGCGGTGTTTCCAAATGGAGAAATCGAGATGTGTTTGAATAGAAAAGCGTGTTGATAGTTGTTGGTTGTTCTCTCTATCCCTTCTCTCTATCTTTCACACTCTCTATCTTTCACACTCTAAGGAGTCTATAGAACACCTCGAAGACTAAAAACAGATAATGAATTTAATTGGCTCACTGCACTAACGTCCTTTTCGTATTCAAGTACTTTAATTTAGATTAAGCTGCTTTCACTGTAGTAGCGCACTCGACTTCAATTTCTGTTTTATAATTCTCTTATTTTTTTCACTATTTATAAACATTCTATATTGAGGCAACTAGTTGAAAAGTGAAATATTTCTTTGATTTGTTCTTTCCTTTATACAGATTTATGATTTTAAAATGCTAATGTCATAAGTATCACAACCCAGTCATCATATACAATATATTCTTGTGCTAGAGAAATTTGATCCAATTCTAAACGTTGATATTATACTTGAACTCTATACTAGAGATTGCATCAACTTTTTCACTCCAATCCTCAAGCAGTTTATCTGGCAGGGAAAGCAGAAACTTGCTTTCGGTATAAAAATAGGTAGTTAGGCTAGTTAGACCTCTACCGCAGCGTTGTACGACCAACGGGACTCACTATTTGTAAAGCAGTTCATGTCGCGAAGTCACAATTTCAACACTATTTTGGTTATTTTCTAGGTACAAAACTAACCCTTACCCAAAATCAAACCCTCATCCTATAACCCTAACCGTTAATATTCCAATCCTAACGAACAATTCGAGGTGGTATGTTGACATAGTGTAGTAAACATGAATAACACAGTGGGAATAAAAAGAAAACTGATTGTATAAGATAATTGGCGATGTGTTACGCAATATGGTGCATGCTGCAAATAATGGGTGCGGTTTGTGTTGCATGAGAGAAAAAGAATTGAAGCGTAGAAGGATATTGTCGGTTCGTGTTTTTATATATATATTTTATTTATATATATATATATACTTTAGTTGCCTCATAGATCGAATTTTTACATCTTTAACAAGACGCCTGGTAGGCGTCAACTCGGGCAGCCGGACTACTATTAAAATGGGCTATTGTCAGACGTTTCCAGTTAAGCAGGATTTCGCTATGCGTTATTTTACGTTTGGCATTCATATAAACACTTTTGGCATTCATATAGATACTTTTGGCATACATAAACAACTTGGCATTGATTGTAAATTCATTGAGATCGCGGGCCACCAACCCGTTTCGAAATCGCTCGTCATCTTTTAGTGTAGGTCTAGCGCGCGATCGGCGCAATTGTAAGCATTGTGAGCGTATATAAAAACCACGATACTTGCCAGCGACATTACTGACCAATAACTATGTCTGTGAATATGTTAACAGTTCTCCATCTGTGGAACAAGATGAAACATTGCGAAACAGAGGACGCAATTCTGTCCTATTTTTGAAATGACTTTTATAGACAAAATCAAAATTGGATAGATTATATTTTCATCGCATTATAGCACGTTCAAGTTTACGCATTAAACCAATTTGATTCTTGGCAAATACACTTTCATAATTAACGACGTGGAAAATAAAAATCGCCATGTTCATAATGTTTCAGTGTAAAAACGATTAAGACCTAACCACGGTGTTGACAATTGTACACAGCGGAGTGTTACCACCCCCTTGAATTAGCTCTGCGGAAATCACTCGAGACCACTCAGTTGATGTTTGTTAACGAGAACCTTTATTTCATTAGGTATAAAATGATGATTTGTGAAAAACAAAATTGTGGCCAAACACAATTTTACAAAAATTGTGGCCAAAACAAAAAGTCGAATCAATCAATAAAACTATATGCATGCACTAATAATTAACAGCGAAATGTCATTGTTTATGCTTAAATGTCATTTGGCTTGCAAGTTCAATTCCTTCCCCACAGCATTCAATCCAACAACTTTCCAAAAAATGCACTCGCGATAGGACTTTCTTCCAAACCATGCATGAATTCTTGAGCTGCTGCCAGGAACTCGTCACGAGCTATCTGCCCATTGCCATTGGTGTCCAGTGTATTGAAGCAATGGACGACTCCTTCTTCAGGAATATCAGGGCCTAATACTTTGAAGAATGCTTTGAACTCCGGTATGGAGATGTAGCCGTCATCATCTGTGTCGATCAGGTCGTACATCATACCGCTGGCGGTGAGGGATTGCCTTTGCTGTTCTTCGTCCATGGCTAGCAGTGAGTCACTGGCATTCTGGGCTGCTTCCTCTATAGGAATCCTCACTCCCGGTAGTAGACCAATCTCATCAGCTACCCTCAAGAACTCTCTGCGTGTTGATTCAGCTTGCGCTGGAGTCATTTCACCGCATTCTGTCAACTTAATGCCCATGAGTTCGTAGTCCTCTCGAGATAGGAAGCCATCGTTGTTCACATCTACTCTATGCATACGTGTTCTCATTTTTCGCAAGTGGTAAGCTCTCTGTGCGTCGGTTATAACTCGCGGACCACTCATGATGATAACTGCTCCAAGTGAACTTCTGATAACTGCTCCAGGTGAACTTCTGAAAGCAAATGCCAAATTCAATGAGCTAGCTCTATATATAGAGAGTCACCAGAAAAGGGCGGGGAGAAGAGGCGTGTTCCCTGACGTACCGTGTGGTGCGAGGTGTAGTGAGAGGGACCCCCCGATTGTTCGTCTCATAAAATGCCTGAAGAGCTATTTAGCCACTCCTGCTGGATCTAGCAACTGATTGAACACGACTTCATCTTGTCTATTTAACCGAATATAACTTTTTTACCGAATATAACAAAAAAGTTCAAAAATTAAGCAATCATATTCTACCTTGAAAGAGTCTGATCTATTAAGTAGTCGTTCAGAGCCCTCCCTACGTCGCCAAAGGTTTAAAATATTTCCAATTAATCGTTGTTTGTCGTCGCAGCAGTTCAACCGCGGTGATCTGTTTAAACAAACAGTGGCAGATATTTGTTATTTTAATTTCAGTCCGTAATGAAAATGGAAAAATTTGCGACGGGAGAAGTTTCGTTTAAGCAAAATAACACTAAGAACGACATGGTGCCTGATAAATTTCAAAAATAATTAATTTTTTTAAACTCGAGTGATCGCAAGTGATTGGTTTAAGTATAAGTACTAGTTGGCGGTGCGTCATGCACAAGTTGTTACCAAAAATGGCAGTAACCTTTTCTGTACTTGACATTGTCTTAGAGTTTGTAAGTATGCTAATTCGGTTATTGCATAGTTATTGGTTCATCTACCCTAAAGCTAAGAGTTGGTTTGTTTATTATCAGAATTTGACATGCCTTTAAGTCTTGGTTGAGTATTAATTGTCTCAACCGCCACTTGAGTCTTTGGTTGAGTATTAATTGTCTCAACCGCTACTTGAGTCTTTGTGGTTGAGTATTAATTATCTGAACCACTACTTGAGTTGGTAAATGAAAATATTGATAACTTTCAAGTTGAAGTGGTGTTTTCTGATAAATAATACTAGCGATATATTGAGAATATTTAAGATTTCCAAACCTTTGCCTGATGTGCCTATGGATACAGAAATTTGTCTGTGTTTTATATTACTTTAGTTTATTAGATTTTATCACTCTTAGGTGAACGGAATACCCCAACAGGCTAGAAGCCCAATTATAGTTGACACGTCCATTGTTCAATAGTGTACTTGTTGCTGAACGTGATGTACTGCAACACAACTCTGATCTTGTTCATGTTTGTTAACGAGTGATTTATTCATTGGTAATCTATGTAGTTGAGAAAAACGTAATTAAAATTGTGGTCTAAACATTTTTTTATTGAAGTCTAGCCAATTACAAAACTATGCATACAGTCTAAAATTAACAACGCGATCTTTTCCCGTTATAGCATTGCCAAACTCTGTTTCTTCAATGCCATACGTAAAGTCTCGAAACTGATTGAGAATGCATGACTTTGTTTTGTATTTAACGTCTTTTACCGAATATAACAAAAAAAGGTAAAAAATTAATCAATTCTAACTTGAAACTTGAAAGAGTCTGATCTATATGAAGAGCATAGGTAGCCCAGACACACATTGCGAGTATGAATAGATATACATAGTTATATTACTAGGAGTTCTTATCAGAAGTGAAATGCTGCCTCTGGACTGACACAGGAGCAGTGGGTACGAGGTTTGAGCAGTGTTCAGGATCAGGCATGCCAGCAGAATAATGCTGGAAATTTTCTATAGCATAGAAGATCAAATAAATAGAATGTCGAATCTAAACCACGTATCAAGCTATAAGGCGATCATATAGCCTTGCAATGTTAAAATAACATACGGTAATCATATGGCGCGTTTATAATGTCAAAATTCATTGTGACCATTTGAACGCCATACATCTAATTCGAACAACATTTACTCGAAAGAGCAAGCCTCGCGAAGTTATAAATTTGCCACTCAAGCAACATTCTTGCCAAATGGAACTTCACGTTTGTAATATTTGCTGAATTGAACCGAGTTATCTGTTGTATCTATTGATACACAACACAATAATTCATAAATTGCCTCCATATCCCTAAATGCATTATCCCTAAATGCATTATCCCATAACTAACAAGCTAATCTACACACGTAAAAATCTCACAAGTTGTTACAGCATTGTTGCCTGAACAATGCTGTAACAACTTGTTGACATACTTGAACAACATTGTTGAATGAACAACATTGTTCATCATTGTTTCAACATGTTGTTACAGCTTGTTGAAACAACTATGGTTGTTCACGTATGTCAACAAGTTGTTACAGCATTGTTCAGGCAACAATGCTGTAACAACTTGTGAGATTTTTACGCGTGTAGTTGGGCATCCAATTAGTGGTAATTTAGTTTGTTGAGTCAAATAAAAACACTCAATACATTAGCTAAGCATTTCTATCTGACCCAACAAATCATATATTTATTTATTGGTGCTAGAATTAAGATATACTTCTATATAATAAAAACAAAAACATACAAAAAGTAAAACAGAATGTTAAGATTTGGTCACGATTAATATGAACTAAGAAATTGTGACTTAAGTGCACGCTTAAATTGGCAACTGCCCAATGCCTTAGTTGACTACTCATCAATATCATTCCAAACTCTAGGGCCATTATACCGAATATTGAACTTCCCATAATTTGTACGAACTTTTGGAAGTGAAAACGTTTTTCTAGAAGCAAAGCGGGTACTATATATAATTGTGCCTGCTACTAGTGACAAAGAAAAAAGTGTCAAATGCTTTTGGAAGATTACCCTGGATATATATTGATGCATAAAATCAGACGATTATATAATCGTTTCGCTCGTCTCAGTTGTTTCAAAAACTGCTTGAAACGTTTATAGAAAATCAGCCTTAAATCTCGTGTCCCCATGTAACTTAAATTTGCCGTATAAATACATCAAGACGAGCGAATTATATATAACGAAGCTGGTAACATCTCTCTTCACAAAACAACACCAACTAAGTCTGAGTATAATATATAGTCTTACCAGCTTTGTTTGATTATTGCGGGCCTCACCAGTGTATGGGACAGCTGCGGAAGAGGTTCTACAAGTATTTAGATATTAAGCTTAACCGGCGCTCTGCCTCAGACACGAAGAGATTATTTAAAATGCATCTTAGTTTACAAATGTTACCAGCTTTTTTGTTCCATTATTGGGCTTGTGTATATGGGACAGCTGCGAAGGTTGTACAATGTATTTAGATAAGCTTAACCGCGGCGCTCTGCCTGTATCATTGAAAGGAGAGAGAGTCAACAGAACTTCGTTCTTAGTTTCACAAACCTACAGACGCGAAGAGATTATTTAAAATGCATCTTCCACCGATCTATTATAGCTCATGCTCTCAAAAAGCTCTGAATTTCGACATGCTCGCCAAATTCGCAAGTAGCTGGGACCGGTCAATTATGGAGCCGAAGAGAAATAGATTTTGTGCTGGAAAATAATTTTACCCAACCAAATTAAGATCATAAATTAAACCGTCCCAACCATTTATGGGTGAAGAAAATCTTTTACCCAACCCAAGAAGAAAAAAGTTAGATAAAGCCCAATTCCCAGCATGTCGATACAAGTTTTAATACTGTAACTTTCAGATTATTATCTCCCTATACAGAGCAGGAATCCAAGGAAAACAAGGAGAGGAATACAATTCCAATTTTAAATGATGAACTCTTAATTTTTTATGTAAAAAGTCATGAAAATTTTGCTACCCAACCCTTCAGAGAAGTTATAATATTATTTTTTACCCAACCATTTAGGTCTTAGAATTAATTTGCAGTTACCCAACCATTTTCTCTTCAGTCCCCACCACGGCCATAAATAGTGATCGGTCCCTTAACTATCTGGTCTAGAAGTCTTACATGGAAAGTCTGTTATGGCATAGTCAATCGAGATATGGTCTGGAAACTCGGCAAACTTCAAAGCGACTAGAATGAGCTACGTTTTGATGTTGAACCGTACCTTACACCGTGCACATCCTTTGTTTTAGGTTTATTAATATTTAAACAACACGGTTGAGCGATTAAACCCAAACGATTCTATTGGATGATTGCTTCATTATACTAAAATACAATAGGTTCAGTGACCGTGCACAAAATTGCATAAAGACGAACAAAAAGATAGAACAAAGACTTTAGCTGAGTTTCCAGACCATATATCTCGATTGACTATGGTTAAGGTTTCAATAGACTCCTAGCCAAAAATATACTAACAATTAGTCCAGGTTAACATGTAAATGGTGAAACAAAAAATTGAATTTGCATGCAGTATGACAACAATGTTCCCATGAGTTTTTAACTATAACTAAAATAAAAGGTCATTTGATTATTAATAAAAATAACATATTAGAGATGTCATTGAAACTATCTTCAAGCAATGAAGTCTGTTAGGGTTTCAATAGACACTTAGCCAACATATATATATATATATATATAAAGTTTATTTGGGTAAAATATCAATAAAAAATACAGTAATGCATCACAGCAAGGATTAACAAAACGTAATTTGCAGTCAAGCAACACAGGTAAACAACAATGTTATGTATCCTGTTTTTAACTAAGAAAATTCAGTTCCTTTAATTAGGAAGGTTCAGTTCCTTCAATTCAGTTCCTTTTAATTGATATAGGTCCTTTAATTACTTATTAAAATAACATATTTGAGGTGTCATTGAAACTCTCTTCAAGCATTGTTCAAATTTCCAATTTGTTCAAATTTTCAATGAAGGACTTGATTGCTTTGCCAATGTCATCAGCTGAGTCTTCTTGAGGGAAGTGCTTTCCTTTAATTTTAACAACAGAAGTATTTGGCCACTCCAAAGCACCTTTCCTTATGGCGTTGGTAAAGAAACCAGGATCTGCCTCGAAGAACAATTTTGGAAGATCATCAGTGGTCTTGAGGTATTTGTTGAAATCTCTAACAATTTTAAGGACATCCTCTGGACCTCCTTTGACGAGTGGAATTTCCCGAGGCCATGCCAGGATGGGTCGACGACATTCACCCCCTTCCTTGTAAGGATCCAGATAGGCATTCATTTCTTCTGGTTCCAACTTTCGCATGATATTCTTCGGTAGCATTGTCTCTAAGAAAAAGTTGTTTTCCATTACCAACTCTTCGCCTCCGTCCGACTTTATTGTTTTCATGTCTTCGTCGATATCTGGCCAGTCTTTCCATGTTGTTATGACATCCACAACGCTTTCCATATGCACCAGTGCCTTTATGCGGTCGTTATTCAAGCGACACCAGTGAAATGCCAACGCTGACCCCCAGTCGTGGCACACAATCACCACCTTCTCTGGTAGATCCAGCAACTCTATCCAGGCAGAGAAGTACTTGTAGTGATCTACCAACCTGTAGGACTTGTTACCCGATTTCCCCGACGCGCCCATGCCAATGAGATCGAGCGCAATACAGCGAGCCTGTGATTGCAAATGAGGAATAATGTTCCTCCAGAGATACGAGGATGTTGCGTTGCCATGGAAAAATAGAATCACCTCATCTGAATTCTTTTCTGTATCGAAGTAACACATGAAGGAATCTAGAACTTCTATTTTCTTGCATTGTCCGAACCACTGCGGTCCAGTAATCATATCACATCGCTTCGGATCTAATTCGGAGTCAGTTGCCTCAGTTGTGCAGCACGTCATGATTTCTGTTAGGACTTTTGGTCTCTACTGAATGATAGCTGTGCAAGTGATTGGTTTTATAGTATAAATTCTGTGAGATCTTGGCGCATGTGCATATGTTTCTCCCAAAAATGGAAATAACCCTTGTTGCCTTGGCATTTCCTATTTTGGTTTACGTCAGAATTTGACATGTTTTGAGTATGCCTTGAGATTTGACTGACCTTGCTAATATCCTAATAGTATACATAGACTACGGTTTATCATATCCATCCACCCTGGCCTCCTCTTAAGTGGTAGTACTTCGAAAATGTTGTGGTTATGGTTAATTAG
>JAYKKM010000071.1:1975000-1992500 GCA_035772405.1 Chrysogorgia sp. JL179-B06 | reverse complement strand
GTGTTTCATGACGCTGCGATGTTTGCTGCAACCGCGAAAAAAAACATTACCACAACTTAATTGCGCCGCGCAAAAAAAACCATTGCGCATTTGCGCGACACAAGTTACATGAGAGGGTGTTACTTAATATGGCGGACTTAATATTGCAGACAACATTTGCATGGCATTTGCTATGTCTGTTTCGACTGAATAGACCTGTGTTCCTTTTACAAACTGGGGTACATCTCGGGTGTTTATAAAAATCAACCAACGTATGAACAAACAAAACTTGTGAAATAAAGAGTTGTCTTAACTAAAATATACGGGCAAAGACCAACTTTGCCGCGTGTACGTAGCTTTGACTTGCCAGCCCTCCTAGGAGGGCCAGCCCTCTTGAGTGCGTTTACATGGAAAATTTCCAGCCCTCGTAGGCGAGATCCCGGGGTAGTCAATAGCGAGATCTCAGCAACTGGGACTGGCCCTCCTCTCATGTGATAGAAAACAAATTTTGACTGAGAGGTGGGATCTCGGTAAAGAGAGCTAGCCCACCAAGAGGATCTAATTTTTTCTTTATCATTATGTTTATTTATTGGTGTTATGTTATGTTATGTTTATTTATTTATTTATTTATTTAACTTTCTTTAAACACAGTAGCCGATCAACATTGTACAATATAAAAATATAGAAATAAAAATTGTTGCTTTTCATAGGGCCGTATACATCTACTAAAATACTTATTAAAATTTCTATACATACTATCACCGAAAATTACTATGACTTAAGATTACTACCTCTATATCTAATTACTTACAACATAAAAGTACTGATATATTATGCAATTATTGGATGAGCATGATATCAAGAATTATATTCTCGGATAACTTCCTTAAATCGTAGGCCCTTGGAATCCTATCAAATTAATATCAATTGGGCTTCTAGCCTGTTGGGGTATTCCGTTCACCTATAAAAGAGTGATAAATATAATAAATAAAGAATAAAAATAAAATAAAATTTCTGGTAATGAACACAAGCTTTATTCTGGCTTGCAAATTCAATCTGCCTTCCTTATACAATCAGAAGGTTACAGGTTCGCGAAGAAACGTTTTCTAAGACTAAGGATTAATAATTGAGCTTGACGATCTTCTGTATCGTAAGTCTTGTAATATTGGTAACAGTGAACGTAGTCCCAAGAGTATTCTCAACACCGTCCCTAAACATTTTCACGTCTTCAGTTCAGGACGACGTGAACTCGCTGAGAGCTGTTCCCTTAATAATGTTGACTTCAGCTCAAACACTACCGAATCATTTTAGCAGAACTGGAGCGTTTTGGAGGTCATGACTCACAAAACAAGCTTCAAACATCAAATACGGTAGTCGATTTACCATGGCTTCTTATATATACACTAATAATTTGTAATTATCTTAAACCGCTCTGATGATTAAATCTCTTTTATTATGTCTTGTCTCAAAGTCATTTGCTGGACTCTAATATTTATCTTTATAATTTGACGTTTTCCGCGTGCTATATCTATTGCCACAATGCTTAAATTAGTGTTAAAGTTTTGAGAGCCGCGTTGCAGATCTTTGACTCCCCCAAAGCCACATTAAGTTAAGCAGATTTTACTCGCAGCTTAATTGGGTAGGTTTACTTTAGTGTTGATTAATTAATTAAAACGTATCTCAACAGTGAGTGGTCCTTAATCAAACAGTTTATACTCGCTGTAGGTATAAAAAGTGCTGACGAATGATGATATCATTAGAAATATGAACCGCGTGGCGCCACTTGAATCTGTGGATAATTATGTTTACAGAGACCTTAGGAGCACTTAGGAGTCGGGAATAACACGTACTCGAAATGTGGGATAAAACCACTCAGGCATCCGCACTAATACGTTATTTTGAGAAAATGAGCACTTTACACAACCAACGTAAATTAAACAAAGAGTAAAGTTAACACGCATATATATATATAAATATTTATATATATATATATATATATATATATATATATATATATATATATATATATATATATATATATATATATATATATATATAATATATATATATATATATATATATATATATATATATATATATATATATATATATATATATATGAATATATATATAAATATGAATATATGAATATATATGAATATGTAAATATATGAATATGTAAATATGTATTACATATATTACCATCACATATGTCCTATATGTTTATTTATTTATCGCCAGAACATTTAACAAGTGCATACACAAAAAACAATATTAAGTACATAAATACATACAAATAAGCTGGGATATACCACAACAGCTTTCGCCAATTACTGTGGACCTTTTGGTTAATCGTTTTAAAAGTTGTTAGAGTTCTAAAGGATCTAAAAGCAGCAAGATATATGAACAAGACTGCGAGCAACATTACACTTCGGGCAGATGGACTTCCATGTCCGCGCGTCGTCTTGGTCAAATATATTATTCAGGGCACAATGATAATATTCTAAAAGGGACTTCTTAAAGGATTTCAATTGAGTAGATTTGTATCTAATTCCACATTCTACATGTTCGTACAAAAAAGGATCGCTGATAAGTGAGTGTTTTAAATTTCTAGAGCAAAGCGAAAAGGTATAGTGATTAGGAACGAAATACTGTCGTTTCGAGTGGAGCCCTTCATCCGGATGGAAGGATATTGACAAGTAATATTTAGCATTTCATTCGATTAAACTGCGTGTTCTACGGATTTATGGTGAAAGATTATACACATAAAAGACCCAACCGGGTCCAGTTGCGAAAAACGCAACATCAATAGGCCTTGATTCTGACTGGAATTGAATCTGTGACCCAGCTATATTAAACACTCGAAATTTTCCTTCTCCAGGCATAAATCCTTAGTCTTAGAGATTGGTCTTTTTCTCGCTTGTATCGACGGAGCCAAAGGCGAGTGCAATTAAGGATTTACACTACGAGTGATATTTGAAAATTGTGTCAAAATTGCACGGGCCGTTACGCGAGTGCAATTTGACACAATCTCATTAGGAAGAAGAAAGTGTTAAATTGACCATGAAGTGCGAACTGCGCTTGCGTATGTTGTTATGTTTATATTTATGTCGCTACTAACTAGGTTAATTGCACGAGCAAAATCATCATCATGATTATTTCATATTTATTATATGTATGAGAAAATTACGTTGTCAAAATTGTCAAAAATCTGAAGGTTTGTCAGCCATACAACCAGGTACTCGTGCCAGTAGGACAGAGGTAGCAGTCCCGTTTTTTAAAGTCTATCCTTATAGTTAACATCACTACATCAGATCTGAATGGCAACGATAGAATAAACTTAGTTGCGCGGCGTTGGACTCTTTCGATGTTGAGTATTAACGACACGGACTGCCTAATAGTTAGACTAAACAGTTCCACTAAACCCATTGTTTGAGCGATAAGCTCTGTGGGTATCCCTGCTACTCAATGTATAGCAAAGCTTGTAAATAAACTACAAAATAACAAGAATACTCGTTCACAGAGGCCAATTCATTTTTCACAAGAGAATTTCTTGAGAATGACTAAACACAACCAAAAAAGTCAACTGTTATATTTAGTATTAATACTAATGGACACTTACTGAGCGAATAACAAATCCTATACGCTTCGCATTAAAGAGTGTCAACCGGCGACAGACGTGGCTAATTTGGAATCCGTAGACGGTCGGTAGCATCTTTTTTATTATGAATATAGTTCACTTACAATGGGATTACATAAATATTGATTATCAACCGAATATTTCAAGTTCGCTTGCATAGCTGAGTGGCCTGTGTCGTTGATTTTTACTTATGAGGTCGGGGTTCGAGTGTTGGGTTGGTATTCTTGCGTGTGGCGTATTCCTCGCGAGTGGCGTATTCCTCGCGAGTGGTGTATTCCTCGCGAGTGGTGTATTCCTCGCGAGTGGCGTATTCCTCGCGAGTGGCGTATTCCTCGCGAGTGGCGTATTACCTTTGATTTCCACTATTGATATCTCTGGAAATAACCATAACTGTTGCGAAAGCTATACATTTTCTAAAAGCCGAATAAACCGGCTTTTACCAATGCTTTTAAATTTCCTAAACAAGAAACATGTGAATTTACATTAGCATAATTATCATAAATTAGGTTGAAAAATGTTCATTTTACTACAGAAACCCATTTTGCACGCCCACGTAGCATCCGGAAAATTCAAAATGCCACCAATATCGCAGAGTTGTTTATCAAATCAAACTTGGCGTGAGAGTGGACTCAGTTGCGTTACTGTGTGCCGTGTTTTGCTAGCTAATTCGTGTAGCGGACACAGAATATTACATCATTGAAATATTTAGTTTAAAAGTAGGGTTAGTATTCCTTTATTTCAGGGTTAGGATTAGAGTTTTTATTTGGGTTATGGTTAGGGTTTTTGTTCTTGTAAAGCTTCTGAATCCCGAGAAAATAACCTTGATGTGTCTATGACGTAGTCTGTGTCCATTGTGTGTCCAGTACACAAAGGAGATGCCCGTGTTTTTCGATTCACGACTTCATCCCATTTTGAGTGAGCCAGACAGGAAAAAGCTAATTGTTGGGCGATAATATTTGATTTTATCACAAAACTACGATTCCCTCCCCGTATTACCATTGCCGAGATCTTAAAGTGCTCCTAACCTCAACATTTTTTATTGTCTTATTTGGAAGAACTTTTAAAATGATAAAGTAACTTCTTTTGAAGATTTTCGTTTCTTTGCTTTCTTTTTGAGATATATCAGTTTGTTTGATATGCAAATGTTCGGAATTTACGTCACACATGCATAATGACTTATTGGAGAAATGTGTGTATCTCTTTCATTCTCGAACGAAATCCTTTAAAATCGAGAAGTTTGGTGTTGTGGGAGAAACACGCACACGTGTTATTCACACTTAGTGTTTTTATTTCATGAACGCAAAGATATATAACATTCTCCGATAAGTCATTATGCATGTGTGACGTAAATTCCGTACATTTGCATATCAGTTCTTCCAAATAAGACAATAAAAAATGTTGAGGTTAGGGGCACTTTAAATAAAATTCATATATTTTCGCTACCGCATGCAGGTAATATATGTACCTTTTATATTTTATGGTTATTTTATGAGTCGACGCGTTAAGTAAGTCTTAGGAATAATAAGGAAGGCTAAGCAAGGCCGAGGAAGGATAATGAAGACTATAAAATTGATTCATAATAATATTTATGCCTCCTCCATGGCTATTCAATAAATTACATAAAGGGTGCTGCTTTTTCCGATGCTCGTTTACTGGGCCCACAACAATAACAAAACAGATTCCAGTATCGGGAGTAATTGGCTATGAACAAGAACCCATAGCCGCTTTAATCAATTATCAATTTGTCAATCAAATCTGATATTTACAATATTCAACAAATTGTGCTCGCCCAGTCTTTGTGAGGGCTACAAATTACAAAAACGCTAACATGTTTAACCAAAATTGTCACAACATCCAGGCAATGCGAAGAGGTCACAGGGGAGGAGGTAAAAACGTCTTGCCATTCACCGAGAAACTGAAGTTAATTCCCGCGTTTCCAGCACTCACTTGTGTTCTTGGAGGGGGTGCTCCTAATTGCCTCTCCTTAACCCCCCATAGTGCCCGGATGTTGCACGTCACAATTACACAAACAATCAGCCATGGAGAAAACATAAAAATTCTATTCGCGTGTAAATATTTCATTTATTCAGGAAAACCAACGTCACAAATAGTGTTTTTCAGAAGGTTCCTTAGAAACATAAAATATATAAAAAGAGACAAGATAGGATATATGTACATGTATTACAAAATTACGGATTGAGAATATATGTGTAAATGATTAATATGATTATATTACAAATAAGGTTAAGTAGGTTAAAGTGCCCGTAACCTCAAAATGTTTTATTGCTTGTTTGGAAGAACTTTTAAAATGATAAAGTAACCTCTTTTGAAGATTTTCGTTTCTTTGCTTCATCAGTTTGTTTGATATGCAAATGTCTGGAATTTCGTCACACATGACATGCATAATGACTTATTGGAGAAATGTGTATATCTCTTTCATTCTCGATCGAAATCCTTTAAAACCAAGAAGTTTGGTGTTGTGGGAGAAACGCACACACGTGTTATTCACACTTTAGTGTTCTTATTTGATGAACGCAAAGATATATAACATTCTCTGATAACTCATAATGCATGTGTGACGAAATTCCAGATATTTGCATATCAAACAAACTGATATATATCAAATGAAAGCGAAGAAGTGAAAATCTTCAAAAGTAGTTACTTTATCATTTTTAAAGTTCTTCCAAATAAGACAATAAAACATTTTGAGGTTACGGGTACTTTAAACAGTAATCTTAATATGGACATGGTAACTTAAAGAGTTCGTTTCTAAAGGTAGCTAAAAGTTCGAGTGATTTAATATTGGGGTCCAAAGCATTATATTCTTTACAAGCATGATAAAAAAGTTTCTGTTTCCCCCAATTTGTCTTCGGTTTACTGAGGTAGATGTCATCCTTGCGTCGTGTGACGGATGAATTACTTACCCAAGCCGGCTATCTAAAATCCGCAGGGCAATGCCAGAAAAAAATAAGCGAAATGTAACTATCCTATAATTCAGGTTGTACACGGGCTAAAATGTTCTCTATTTTCCCCAACACTATCGCCAAATGCCAAGTTTCCAATCTGACCCTTTCAGGCAGCACTTCCTTGCAATGGTAATTTCTAGTAGGGATGAGCCGATCGAGAAAAATCCAATTTGCCGATCCGATAAGTTCTGATACGATTTATGAGCTGATCGGCCGATTTATCGGTGGTTACCGATATTGGTCACCAGAAATTATTAACAGTTGAATTTGGGGCCAAACTTCACTTGGCATTGAACGAGCCATGGTACGCATTACCAACCGCAAGCAGACTAACACCGTCACCGATGCAAATGTGATGTTAACTTTTAGGCTTCATGTTTGCGTCGGTTCGAAGAGCGGATGTTCTGGTACATTCGCTCATATGTCTCTGGCTTTTAAAATGCATTCAACTACAATCGCGTAAATTTAGAAAGAAAAAACAAACAATATTCTAAATTTTCCAGAATGAAAATAGACTTGCAACGTTCCAGAAGATATTAAATTTGACAGTTTCATTGTGGAAGAGTACATTGTATCTGTGTTGTAAACAAGTTGGTGTTTTTCTTGACAAACAAAAGGAAATATCACAAGTAGAAAAGCGAGAATGATATTTCTCGGGACCGCCGATATATGTTGACGCAATCGGCCAATAAACCGATCAGCCTGAATGTTGCCGCGATTATCGGCTTCTATCGATTAATTTCCGATTATCGGCTCATCCCTAATTTCTAGTTTTATTCATCTTAAGACGCGGCAAGACGCGTACTTCTTGCATTCTCTCCCAAAAACATACGACAAAATACTGAAATCATTTCATTGAAAATATCACTAAGAAGTCATAACTACACTTAAAAATAATCAGCTTTTGTCCTCGTAAATATAACAACATGACGACGTCTTTATTGTTATAAATAAATAATCACTTTAAGGTGAAACAAAAGAAGTCAGAACAAAACATTGTTTCATTTAAAAATCCTTTTATTCTTTGCTTCATTTTAAGCTAGCTAGCTTTGAAAATCTTTACATTTTTCGTAATAAATACTTTTTCTACTTTTAGTTATATAAATGCTCTATGTGCATGTGTGGAATAAAATCTACTACTATCAAATACGAATGTATACACAAACACGAAACCCATAGACTAATTTGGCTCTTTTCATAAAAAGGCTAATAAGTTATTATTATATATGGCAAAACAGCCACAAAAACTCTTGTTCTAATAAATAAATAGTTCTTTTGTGAAATCAACGCAATTAAAATGACGAGATATCCATGAATCGCGACGACTTTAACAACCCAAACAGGTCATTTACTAATTGTCTTTGTGTGCGCGAAGCAACGAAAAGAAATGGATACCTTTTATCTTTTCAAAAACAAAACTGACTAACAATAACCGCGACGGGTACTTCTGTCGAAATATCTTAACCATAACAAGAGTTTTATGCGTCAGTTCTCCCTGCAAGCTAATATACTTTAACTTTATATATTTATATATTTTATATAATATATATATATATATATTGAACAATCTACATAATACCATATTCGTTTTTGTTCTGTCTGTTTTAAATAGATTACGGCGTCTAAAAACATGTCTTATTACCTTCCGTTAGGATGCCTTGATTTGATGTGACGGTCCAAATCTCGTCTCCGGACTAGAACCTTCCCACAGTATTGACACTTGTACGGTGTGTCTCCGACGGCATGCAACCGTATGTGTTTCGCCATGTTACTCGGATCACCGAACCGTTTTTGGCAGTACTTGCATTTCAACGGCTTGTAGCCTGTGTGAATTCGCATGTGTATTTTCAAACCATACTTCCTCGTGTATATCTTGCCGCAAAGTTCGCAAAGGTAACCCTTATTGTTCACTTTTTTCGAGTTCAGTTCGCTAAGCACGTCTTCGCCCTGCCCGTTCTTCGTCTTCATCATGCCAAACTGGTCCGGGTGCATCACGCTCGCATTCAGACCGGGAATTTCGTGCTGGACTTGCCCGGCTGAGCTGCTCGGATTCCCGAAACGGTTGCACGGTATGTTCATGTTCTGTTCGTTATAAAGCATAGGGTTCATCGCGTTGGGTTGGTTGTTGTACGGCGAGACACCTTGGTATCCGGGGTAGGGCTTGTAAAATGGCGCCATCGCAGGATTACTTGGGACGGGAGGTCGCGAGGGGAGGAACACGGAGGAATTGAACATATCCATTTGATGCGGTGGAAAGTTCGTCTCGGGAGATAACTTGTAACTCATGTTGTTGAAGTCACTCAGGTTTAGACGGTTGATGTCGGAGGACGAGCTGCATGCTGTCGTGAGTGGATCCAAGGGTTTGAAGCCATTGAGGTTGCTCGAGAAGTGGTTCGAGAGAGTTCCAGGTGACGGCAAACTGGACGTTCTCGCGAAATCGTTTTTTACGCCGAAACCATCCCCGGGAAACGAGGAGAAACCTGAAGGCACAAGTGGAGTTAAGCTCGGTGGACAGTCTTGTTGGTATCCGCCCTCAAGTTTATCGTCGCATTTCCCCGCGAGATCTGCAGACTGCTGTAGCATGACTTGATGGCTCGGCTCGACAACATTGTTGGGATGAGCGACGCCAGGGAACGACTGCTGTAGTTGTGGCGACGTCTTGTGTGGAGGACTCAAGCCGTCGTTGTTCAGTGTACTGTTCAAGTTGAGCTTGGTAAACGGATCGCCGCTGAGGTTCGGCAGGAAGGGGAAGTGATTCATGGGGTTGACGTTGTTGAAGCCATTCATGAGACCGTGCACAGGACTCAAGGCATTGAGACCGTTGCCGAAGCCGTTGAACCCACCGCCGACTTTGTCCAAGTTCGTCAACGATGCGGCAGCATTCGAACTGTCGGATTCGGAGATGCTGAACAGATCTGGGTTGTCGACATGTCGAGCGATGTGAGGATCTCTGAGCTCTGGAAGGTTATCTACTTCGTTCTTCACCGGCAGGCTGCACGAAGGATCTAAGCCAGGCGTTAAATACATCGTCATCTTGGACCTGAAGTTTTGCTTGTTCCGTTCAGGTAGCTTCGCCTTGCTGGTTATACTTGCTGCTTGGTTTGTTGCGGTTGGAAAGTGTGTTCGTCCGGCGTGGAGGAAGGCTTTTATGCGGGTACTTGTCCTATGGCCGCATTTGAAAGAGATGTGGACTTGGAAAGAATAGGGGTAGCTAAACAGTTGTGAGCAGTGGTGACAACGGTAGCATTCTTCACCTGTAAATAATAGAAGAACAGGTGGATTGCGAGAAGTTAATGAAACGTGCAGGCATTTCGCAGCCGACCAATAGGAAGCGTGCCTCGATTGTGCTCTCGAGCTCGCTCCGTCCACGTGCGTGGCCGATTTTAAAACTATATGCTTTGTTCCTATCAAAATACACAACACGTCTTGAAATCATTTCTTATTTATACCACATGCGATATAAGGAACTCATAAAGGAAATGATTACGTTTATACACGTATATACACGTGTTATAACCCCACAGACTAAAGTCTCTAACTGCGCGTGTATTATTTTGGTTTGGCGGTTATAGTACGGCCGTTGCCATCACAGCCACATATGCACGCGAATTCTTTATGTTTACCCCAACGGCTGTATATGGGGTCTCGAGATTTCTTTAGAAAAAGACTAAAGGAATTACCATTTATGCTAAATGCGTCGATTGTTGGGTCGCAGCGGGACGAAAATACAGGCCGTGGAAAAGAGCGTCGCTTTTCCCATAGTTTCTTTGGAGAAATTTTCAAATAACGCAATTCCAACTGGGCTAGAGCAACGCCTTGACTATGTAGACATATAAGCAAACCCGGGGTTCCATCTTCGATATTTGGGAACAGGTGTAAGCGTTCTTCGACACTGTCGAGTACTTCAAAATTATCAAATTACTTCGGTAGATAGTATCAATTAGATTGAACACAAAAGATTCATATCTAACGCGCGTGCTTTTTAGTATAATACACCACGAGGCTGATATGCTTTACTTCGCTGAGTATTTCACAGAGAAATTCCGACGGAGAAACAGCTGTTGTGACAGCCGTTGTTCGGTACTAACCGAGAACCTGGCCCAGTGTCAACTAAATTAATAAACCTATAGTCTATATATAAACATAACAATTATATCCGTGCCACTGTATCATTGCAGGAGATTGTCACTAATAACGTTTTGAAAGAATTACCGCGACTCATAAAGAATGCCTGTTAATTGTATACAAAGAATAAGCAGTCAAAAGACTGTAGTTATTTCATCCAAGCGAGAGACTTTATTATGGTTTTGCAAACAGATTTTGTCTGTTCGTTTGATGATGGAAACAACGTCGTAAATAGTTAGACGAATTTTACTCCTGAACGAATTTTATTCGTTGTAGACGTTGTATTGTTTTCTATAAATAATAAGCAGGCAAAAGACTGAGGTATAATTTGATCCAAGCGAGACTTTATCTGTAGCGCCATTCTCTATCGACGAATTTGATTCATATTAGACGTTGTATCCATGATTATTATGATTGGAGTAACGTCTAAGCAGAATTTGAAGTCGCATAAGCGTCCTATTTAGTCGATTTCAATGAAATTCGTCAGAATTAAACGCTACATATATATATATATATATATATATACGATTGTGTGTCGACGTAGAAACTGGCAGGCCTTGCAGGACTATAACGGTATAAAAGACAATAGGGTTTTCCTTTCGCGAATTATAAAAGCTTTTTCACCTGGGAATTTAACAATATTTTGTCCACAAAAGTGGTTATCACACATCAGTCTATGAACTGGGAGACACAGGTTCAAATCCTGTGTCGGATCTCCACTCAGGGTCTTAAAAATAATTGAGGAGAAAGTGCTGCCTTTGCAATAATATACCAGCAAATGGTAACACTTTCGGGTCTTCTCGGATAACGACCTTAAATCGTAGGCCCTCGGAACCACTATCAATTGGGATTCTAGCCTATTGGGGTATTCCGTTCAAAGAGTGATAAATATAAGAAATTAAACTAAAATTAAAATTTCCCTTATCGCCGATATTATTAATGAAACCTTTTCGCATTAAATGTTCTTTGCGTAATTCATTTAACAACTTCTTAAATAAATATTTATGACTATAATGTAGTGTACACTATACATTAGCCTGTGCATCCGGAAATCCTCCTTCCGGATGTGCACAGGCTAACTATATTCATTAGCTTCACCACACGTTGCTGATTTCTGACTTCTGAATATGCAGGAATAAACTCGTGAATATCACACCGAGTCCCAATTGAGAAATATCGCATTTTTCAATTTCATGACAATCTAGTGAATTTTCAAAGTGGCCCTCTTTCAGAATCTTGATTTACTATTCTTCTAAGGCCATCAATGGCATTGTACATATATCAAGCGATATCCTACCCGAACGTCTTGTTCCCTTAAGGCTTACTAGATCCTCCGCAAATGTCAATGCAATCTCATTCCGTCAACGTAAATGTAAAACAACTACTTTCAATCGCTCATTTCTTATTAGAACAACTAGGACTTGGAACTCTCTCCCTGAACACTTAAGGCTAGATCATTTAAACTAGTTAAAATATTTAAGAAGTCACTATTACTATTAGACTATTATAATAATGTTCTAAGGATTTATGGTGAAGGAAAATTTCGAGTGTTGGAATAATTATATACATTTTAAGACCAAACCAGGGCCAGTTGCGAAAAATGCGACTTCAAGGCCTTCCGGCTGGAATTGAACCTCTGCGATGCTAGTGCAGTGCTCTGACCACTGCGCTACGGAGGCTGTTGCCGAGAGCCTAGTCACGAGTTCTGTATACATAGTGGTGGTAATGCCGGGAGAAGATTCTGGGTATTTTACAAGTAATATTAGCTACACCACACGTTTCATTTCTGACTTTTGAACATGCAGGAATAAACTCGTAAATCGCAATTGAGAAATATCGCATTTATCAATTTCACGACATAATTTAGTGCATTTTCAACCTATGTTGCACACAAACAATGGACATTTTTCGACTTCTAAATGGATTCCTGCTCTGTATAGGGAGATAATAATCTGAATGTTACAGTAGGATCTGACTGTATATCTATTTCAGGTTTGTTATTAAAACTTGTATCGACGATATGCTGGGAATTGGGCATTATCTAACTTTGTTCTTCTTGGGTTGCGTAAAAGATTTTCTTTACTCGTAAATGGTTGAGACGGTTAAATTTCTAATCTTAATTTGTTTGAAGAAGAAGCCAAATGATATAAAATTAAACTGTAGCAGCTGCATTACTCAGGTTGCTGCAGTGAATAATTAATATATCGTGTCTTATGGCAAATTGGCAATCAGGCTGCGATTGGCTAAAACTCGTCACATGACTGCTGGGCCTTCGCTTGAGACACTGAAGCTATTACACAAACCTTTGTGTGTTGCCGTGATTCGTTATGAAAAAGGTCAGACGGGGTGGTTGTACGAAGCATCTATCGTCACTATCTGGAGGACAACTATCTCCCTGCTAACTCGCTCCTATAAGGGCGTTAGAAGCGAGGATAACTCGCTCCTCAGGTCGGATGTAAAGATCGGAGAATAGGGGGCGCCGGCCCCCCTGCTTCCTATACGCGGCCATGCCCTACAGTATATATTGTATCTTTTCTTACCTTTTTCAAGTATTTTCTCCACCTTTCTTAGCCCCAATTCCTTGCTCAGTTTCTCATTGAACCAAACGAGTAGTTCCTCGCCTTGTCGTATGTCCTTCACGACAGAACAGTAAAACGCGTTGTTTTCTCTGAACAGTTCCACGTTTTTCTCCTTATCGTCACGGGCAAAGTTGAGAAAACGAACCCACCACATGTACTCCGAGTCGCCACACCGTAGTCGGCCATTTTTGAAACTGACCTACAGGGAGTCATGGAGATTGACAATCAGTATTTAACGACGTCGTTACACTCAAGCTTTGAAAATCTCAGAAAGTCTGAGCCATGAATTCAATCGCAGAAAATCTGCGAGCCCTTAACGGGATCGAACCTGATTAGTGAGGGCTATGCATGTGTACAACATATAAGCTTCTGATGACTAGTGAGATGCTCTAACTATTGCAGAGCTGCATGGACTAAGATGATGAGTGAAGGTTACATATGTGTACAACCTGTAACCTTTTGATGACTAGTGAAATGCTCTAACTATTGAGCTACATGGACTAAGATGATGAGTGAAGGTTACATAGTACGTGTACAACCTGCAACCTGATGACTAGTGAGATGTTCTAACTATTGAGCTACATGGACTAAAATGATGAGTGAAGGTTACATATCTGTACAACCTGAAACCTTGTGGTGACTAGTGAGATACTCCTGCAATAATTGAGCTACATGGACTAAAATGATGAGTGAAGGTGACATATATGTGTACAATGCAACCTCTAACGTTTTGGTGACTATAGTGAGATGATGAGTCTTCACTCATATATTTCATATATGTGTACAACCTGTAACCTTCTGATGCTTAGTGAGTTACTCAAAGCATTGAGCAGACTATATGGACTAATATGACGAAAACTTGAATACGTGGGCCCTAGTTTTTCAAGTTTTGCGACAGCCATCTTGGATTGAGTTTATCTACTATGTATATGACCACCGGCGTTCCCTTTTTTCTGGCAGATATAGGAAATATTCTGGCCGAAAGAAAGTATTCGAACGTGAATGTTCGAACATCGTCGACAGTCGTGGTATCAGACTATCAGTCTCGACATCGTGTATACTTATTAACACCAAATGTTTTTTTCTGCTTGGAACAAGACAAAGTGTTTGCGACGCATCTCCTTTCACTTCAAGATGATCTAATTGTAGAGCATGTATTGTTCAATTACTTCAATTTGTTCTATGTTCTGTGTTTCTCACCCCAGAGCTTCCCGAAACGAACGTGTTTTTGAAACTGCGCATGTACAGGTCGTGACATGTATCTCTTTAACTACCCGTTACCTGCAGGCATCGCGGGATATTAATTACAAACTGTCTATAGACAAAACGCTTGTTGAACCCGAGTTTTTCTTCCAAAACAACAGATATATCTAATTTCCCGTCGTCCTTTGAGTGCATCACGATGTCGTCGTCGAACTATACACACGTTGAGAGCATTTTTAGATAGTTTAAAATTCTGATAACGCGGACAACGAGTATGGTTGAATAAATTATAACTGCTAATTTCATTATATTTATCCAACAATCATACATATAGTATCGCATCGAATCGTAGTTTGAAGATTTGACAAAGAGTTAAGTTATCTGTCCACTGTTTTTCCCCCTAAGGTTTTCAGTAGCGAGTCGCGTTTTCTTTAAAAAATAAACAAACGGCGTTTAGTATATTCTTCACACCATTGTGAGGACAACGCAGATAATGAAGCATTTTTTCGTTTTAAACAAGGAGACAATGCAGTGCTGAGCCGCTACGATACCGTCGAAAAGCATAACTGCATAAATCTTGGAACAACTTAACAAACAACTGTGGGAAGTCACTGTCTATAAACGGTCAAGGACACTGTACGAGTCTGTGGCATACGATATATGAACTATTTTTTAGAGTAATATATATGTATTATCATTCCCAACAAGGTTGTTTTTAGTCGTAGTTCATCAGTGTCGGGATCGTATCCAAAAATTGACACCAAAAACGTAGCGTTATAGATATAGCGTTCGGTTAGACATCAATGTTTAATATATCGACTAGAATGACTCACTAATATATGTTTAAGAGAAAGATAAGGAACAAACCGAAGTTTAATGTTCTTGATCTATCAGTACCAGGACGTAAAAGTCCATTTACTTTGACTTTATCAATTGATATCCGCGTGGCTGACTTAAACCTCTATATTCGTCGCCGTCGGAGTGTAAAAGCTATATAAGAAAACGTAACCAGCCGCGAACCCTTCGTCTGTCGTTACACCGGTGTGGTTACATGACATCATTCTACCTTCTACTACCAAAGCTATAAACCCGCGCAGAATTGTCTTCTGTCGACGCATTTATCCGATCAAATAGCAGCAGTGTATGGTCGTTCTCTATAGAACTACCACTTTATTGTACAGATCTACTTTAAGAACTCAACTAAACGTTATCTCTTGCGTTTTCGCGGCTGCTACAGGTATCAACGCGCAACCGGTTGGTTGCAAATTGCAGTTAATATTTAGAAAAGACAGCCCTACCATCCATATCTCGTCCCATGCGCGGAGCTCGTGTCGTAGGGATTAACCAGAGAACACGTCCACATTCCATGATTCCACATAGGTAGTTTAAAAGGATGTGGTGTTCGTGAATTGTCCGGGTATGCTTCGAGAGCGCGTTGTCTTGACATTGAACTTGTCGCTAGAGCTACCAGTGAATACAGGCAACGGAATGGATGTATTGACATGAAGGGGCCACACGTTAGCGTAGACCGCGAAAGACAGGTAACGCTATCTATAACTACAGGTGGCTCCAACTTCGCAGCTCCCACTCCATTATACTACAATAGAGTTAGCAAGGGATATTCTAATTTCTCTGAGTTGGGAATTTAAGTGCTTTGGTGCCCTTCGAGGGCACGTTTCGCAGCTCTAATGTTGAGCCCGAGAGAGCGAGGAAGACGATGTACGACTGATACTGAAGCTATAGCCATGAATGCCTAAGAGTATAAATGCCATATGCAGTGTAGAAGGTTATTTAATGCAATCAAACGGAACAATATCAACCTGCAAACTGTTTGAAAATACTCTATTACAAGTGAAAGAAGATAAACATATTATATATGCTTAAATTTCGAGGCCTCATGTTGATATACTTCAGTGGAAATTGTTGTAAAACAGTCCAATATTTTACTTTTTATCAGAGCGAGATATTAAGCGCGGGTGCATCATACATATTTTTAAACGAGGAACATGAATCTAATCGTATTTTAATGAAATTCCTTTCATGTTTCATTCTATATACCATTCTCTTAAATTTCATTGAATTTTGTTCGTTAAAGTGCCTATCTCACGTTTGGGGATTTTACATATTCGTAATATTGGGTTCTTCCTGAGCAAAATCATAATATATCTTGTCAACCGAAAATTTCATCTTCGTGGACTTTTTTGCTGTTAAAGTTATCGGATGCGATGTCACAAGAGGCATTTTTGTGGCAAGTAACAAAAGAAAACTGGTTTGGAATGCCTCTTGTGACATCACATCCGGAAACTTTGACAGCGAAAAACTCCATGAAGATGACATTTTCGGCTGATAATATATATTATGATTTTGCTCAGGAAGACCCAAATATTGCGGATATTTAAAATCCCCAAACATGAGACAGGCACTTTAAATTGGTGGTAGTATAGATCATGGGGTATAGGCACAGTTTTTCATAAAATTCCAGGCATTCAACACACACCGTTGTCGATTGATTTTTTTCAATTGACACACACTGCTGTCAATTGATTTTCTATACTGATGAAATATGTGGAAATTTGTGCCTAAAATTTTGTAGAAAACTGTGCCTATTTCTATACTACATAAAAATGAATCAGTTGTCGAAAGGTTTTCCGTAATGGTCTTTCCAAGATGGCCGCGCGCCGCGAAATGTTTTGGGCAGATCGGGGGTTGAAGTTGACGTCACTTCCTCTGAATAATTAACTAACTTTGGGAAAGAGGCATCCGAAGATGACAATATTAAGTAATATTTATAAGTGCCACTTCTGAAATAAAATCGAAACACTATACATCCTTACAGATGGGGTCATAAGCGTTAAATTGTCGCGGAAATATTTCATGCACTTAAATATGGATAATATTAGCACACTGTTCCCAGTTGACGAGGTAGTTTGACTAGTAGAGCAGCGGACAGGAATCGCGAAGCCCGCTCGCGTTAACAATTTTATCTCGACTCGGTAGTGTAGGTAATG